>JARJPP010000490.1:0-71360 GCA_030782485.1 Beauveria brongniartii
GCGCAAGGTCTCTATACTGATTTTCCGCCAGACCTACCGTTTCTACACAGTGCCATTTAACACGTGCTGTAGGCCATCACAAAGTCTGCATCTCGGCGTCTTTCTCGACAAAGCCCAATGCGGCAAGCATCACCTTGAAGACTCCAGACCGATATTCCTGGTGGCCCAAAAACATCGTGCAGCTTACAATCGCGCGGCAAACGGCCATGAATAACGACCCCGTCGTCCCCGCTTCTCATTTCCATCCGGTCCTTTAATCTCAGAAACAAGACATTACCTCGATGCCCCAGGTGCAGCCTCTTCCTCATGCCAGGATCTAGAGTCTCCAGATATGCCCCGAGACGACCCCGGTCAGAAATCATCTTCATCCGGTCCCTCATTCTTGGTGCAGAAGAACGTGGCCGTGCCGTCGCTCGCATCTTCCACCATCATTACGCTCGTCACGTCACATGCTTCGCGTCCTGATTTCGCTGCTCTACCGCCGCCGCTTTGTCTTGTGCAGTTTTGAACCTCGCCAAGACTTCTGCGATGCGGTCCAGCGCGCTGCGCTTGATGCTCTCCACGTCCTTCTCGTCAACCGATGGAATGGACGCCTCACATTCGGTCTCATCGACAGACTCATCCGCCTCTTCCAGCTCGCATCCGTGTTCCTGGGTCGAGAATGGGGACTCGGCTGCGCGCCTCCTCCTCCTCGTCGCTCTGACACAAGTCCGCGGCCCGACGAGTGATGAAGGGCAGGATACCAACAAGTGCAGAGACTTGCTTTTGCAAGTCGATCAATTTGCTCATTTTGAACAGGCTGCTTCGTCATCGAGGAAAAGCTCTTGTGCGCCGTCTCAGCCCAAAGGGGACTCTTTCAGGTGCCGAGCTGCAGGCAGCATCACATGAGCAGCTTCGCCAGCTTCCAACGTGGTCATCATGATCAAAAAGGGCTCGATTTGCAGAGGAATGTAGAAAAAGTTATAAACATGGCCAGTAATTTGAGATGGGGGCTGAAAAGGGCGACACTGCGTGTTGGAAATGTTAATCTCTAGAGCTTTGCGACTGCTGAGGCGTGGGAAGCGGGAAAGCCAGAACAGGGCACAGAGAAACAAGCACAGGCAATAGGTTGTTATAAGTGCGGTATGGATTACCGGATTATTCGTTTGGAAAAGGGAAATCCAAGGCATGGTACGGCCAAGTCCCTCCTGCAATTCTTATATGCCGAAACGTCGTCTTTCTAGCTGCCATACTATTCCGGCAATACAATTGAACAAATGTCATGAAAGCAAAGTCGTACTATTCCGGCAATACAATTTAACAAATGTCATGAAAGTGAAGTCAGTTCTAGTCCGTTCGTGACCAATGCCGATTCGCCGTACTTTACTGTGAAAGCCAAAAGGGTTTGTGCGCTTGGACAGTAAGAAGCCCGTAACCTGCGTCAGAGGACTTTAACTGCTAAGCACGGAGGCGTGGCCAAAAACAGGGAGCGTTGATCGGGCATTGAAACTAAATTAAATAGTCTCGCAGTCGACGTTGTCGACGTTGAGCCACCAAAAATTTAGTCACAATAAGTTTAGGCGGCTTCAGAGTTAAGAGCAGGACTGCTTCCATGGAATGTCACCGAGACTTTGGCTTCAACCCACCTTGACCAGTGAAAAGCAACGTCCTATCTACCAATCTAACCTCCCGCTAGGTATTTTGCTCAAATCTTTCGCATTAGTCTTCAGCATTAGTGCAGCGCCAAGCTGGGTGACAGCCCCTTCGTTGCTCTTGTACACGGACATGCGGCTCCCACGGCATCCACGCTCCGCCCGCCCGCCCCGCGAAGGCATGACGGAGGACTGAAACCCGCAAAAAAAGAGGAAATCAAATACTCAAATACTTGGGCCTCCCCGCCAAAAAAAAAAAAAAAAAAAAAAGAGGGCTAAAATGAAAACGCACTGGAGATAACACAATCTCGGAACTTTTCCAATAGCGTTGGCGTTAACTAGGTTCCGGCTAGCTGGGACAAGAGGGGCATCGCAGGCACGCTTCCAGCCAAGCAGTGCATCGATTTTCCGAGTCGAATTACAGGGAGCAATACGCACCTGGAGGCCCAAATGTCGATTTCAAGGAGGTCAGAAGTTATTGTGTCGGTTGGCTGGTTTTTCACGTCGCGAAGCCGCCCGCACTCCGATCGCGATCAAGGGAGAAGGGAAAGACGACGCAGATCCCCCGCAACTAGGTCAGCTTTCGAGATCTCGATACATTGTAGGCCATCGCTGTGAGAAGATGCCCTTTTTGCTTTTTGCTTTTTATTTTCCGGGGACTTGGAGGACTTGATGCAAATCTCGTAGCTTTGTACAGTAGATCGACAGGCAATCACAACCCCCACAGTGATGGGCTACGGAATAGTACGTCATACTTGGACAGCAAAAGAATCGAGGAGCTTTGCATCCGAACAAGGGCTGGCAAGGGCTACAAGCCACTCCAAAAATGAAGCGTTGTGATCGGTAGCTGCGGGGATCGGTGCCGTGTGCACAATTTACGTGGCTCCGACAAGAAATGCCAGGGTCTAGCCACAGTCTCCTATGATGCCGTGGCGCCAAACAGTGCGGCATTCGGGCCCTTGCATCAAAGGAAACTTTTCGCAGCATTTCTGGACTTGGAGGAGCGGTATCCCGTCTTCTCATCTGCCGATTGGCTCATCTCTGCCGTGCTTGCCCATCAAATGACGAGAGATTGCGGCGCAGACGGCGGACAGACAGCGGACAGCGGGCGGGCAAGAAGGTCCTTTCTATGTCGATACGTGGCAAAGTCGAGACGTGGCTGTTGTGCAAGAACGAAGATCAACTAGACGGAAAAGGCACAACGTGTTAGAAAGTGTGGCTGCTACGCAAGAATGAGGTTGCGCCACGGGGAAAAAGGAATGAAAGGTGTGGCTGGTACCCATCAGTGCGTGGTCAAAATCTCGATGGAAAAGTGCTGCCTTTTCGATGCACCTCAGACAGAGAGATGGACATTCCAAATCCAACTTTTCCATTTGGCAGATGTCGCCACCTCCATTAAATATCGGGCTCGGATGAAAAGAGAACCGCCAAAACGCCAAACGCTAAAACGCCAAAATGCCCGAGCCTTTTTTAGTTCTGCAACCCAAACCACTTATTTGGGCCTGCATGCCTGTCAGGTTTCACACTGCGAGGTGCAATTGTGATGCGTAGGTCAATGTCTTGATGTGATGCTGAAAGTGAGGGCACGGCCATGTGCAAAAAACTAAGGCGTAGCTTCTAGTCGTACATGCCCGATGCTTCTGGAGGCGGTTGAGTCTGGCACGAACGACGTCAATATGACACATTTCGACTGCACTAATGGAAAACTCGAATTCTCGTCAGCTGTGCAGGTGGAATTCGTCTCGAACTTTCGTGTTGATGCAGCCGACGATGGAGATGCTGAGATCTGACGGAGTTGTGACGTGAGATGCGCAGTCCACAAAGCCCATGCAACCATGCATCTAGGGCTTTCGTCCAGGTATGGCCAGCCGCAGCTATTTCATAAGCTTATTAGCTCCAGCGAGCACAGGAGACAGCACGGGCTTCAAATCTAGAAGACGCTAGAAGAAACCCATCTTTCCTGGTTTCGTCGTAAATAGCGAAATCGCGCTACGTTCAATAGTCAAATTGAGAGAACTCAGGCTCAGGGTCTGAACAGAAACTAATGTTCATAACCTTGATTTCTTGTCTAGGGAATGGTCACTGCGGCGCAGCCATGTCAGTGCTGGCTGCGTCGGGCACGTGTGGCGTCAACGGGTGCAGGCTGGAAGGGTGTAGGGTCATGAAAAGACCCTCTTCTCAGCAGAAATTCAAGGGATTTCCCAAACTGAGCTCTGGCGGGTCGGAAAGGAAAGCCAAGGCAGGGCCCCTGAAATCAATAATCGCAGCTTTGATCCACGGCCTAGACGCTGGGACTACGAGGTGTGGTGCAGCCTCAGAACAATGGTGGAGCGGCTGTGACGTCAGAGTGGTCGAGGTTGTGGCTTGTGTTGGCAAATTTCAGGTTCTCACTGCGGAAATGGCAGTGAGACGCCCCATCCCACTGACGGTGTGGCTCAATATCCCACTCTGTGGCTTGCGCTGCGGGAAGGACCTGGTGCCTAAAAGAGGGAAGAAGAGTCTTTTTCAATTTGATTCCGTGTTGGCGGCGATTGAACACAAAGCGTAAGGCCGGCTTTCTTGGGCGGCACCAGGACCATTGCTAACCCGCGGAGCAGACACTCCGGGGATACGGGGCAGTAGTGCACTTCTCAACAGATCTCAATAGATCTCAACAGAGTCTTGGGTGGCCCATGACAAAGTGAATTTGATGCAAATCGGAATGAATCTGTTTCAACAATCCAAAAGATGACTGTCGGAATGAAAGCTTTGAGAGCGCGCGCAAGTCGTTGTGTGCAGTGAGTCGCCATGGCTGCATGCAGAAGTGAACAAACAGGTGGGTGGGGATTATTCGCTAAAAGGCTTGATGGCATAATTTGGGACCGTTGCAAGATTGACCCAAGTGTGCCAGTCGTTTGGTTGTGGTTGACAAGGTCAGCCAAGAGGAGCATGATGAGCAGGCCGAGAACGGTCGGAATTTTGATTTGAATAGACTAACCGGTAAATTTGATGGGCAAAAAAAGAAAAGGACACGCGTCTCCGGAAGTTTGGAATTAAATGCCGTGTCAAGGAAGGAAGAGAGACGGAATCTCGATGTTGTAGCACCGATGCTCGATACCTTGGTCGGGAGAGGTGGAGGTGGCAGTCAGAAAGCGTGTTTTAGAGGTGTGTTAATAGCGCCAGGGATCCGTTGGATAAGAGCTCGATTAGGCAAGCGGGTTTGATGTGCTTGCCTCGTCGGCAATTAGCCAGTCAGATTGCATGGGGAGAAGCACATCTCGATGTCGTGGCGGGCCAACGCACTAGCCAACTAATAAATGTGGCGCGAGCTGGAGCTGAGGCCATTCGTGAGGCGGGCACCGCGGGTTAACGGGCTGGGATGGTAAGCTTGTGACCGACTGTCGTCGGACATTCGCAACGGCAGGCTATCCCAGAATTAGAAGGGCGGCAGGACGATTCGCTTCTCTACATGGTGGTGGGATGAAAAGAGGGAGCAATTGCCCGAGGCTAATAATAATTAGTAATAACTTCCGTATTTACACATTGCCCAGCTGCCAGTGTAGCACTCCGCCCGTGATGCATCGGCATCCTGTGCTGCTAAGGTAACACAACAAGATATCGGCATCCTCTTCTGGAAACGTACAATGAGGTGGCTCGCCTTATCGAATCGGTACTTTCTCCCGTATCGAGGGAAATTACCAGTACTCCGTAGCAGAGCGTAAGCTCGTGTTTGAAAATTGACGCTTGGGCTCCCGGCTCTAGCCTGTAGGGCTCGAGGCTGTACCTGGTAATTTGGCTGTAGCCCGAGGGTAGAGCTTCAGCCACAGACCATGACAGAAAGCTAGAAATTATTAAATATGGCATGGCGACAAGGATGCAAAGAGTTGTGGAGTGAGAGTGTGAAGCTAGGCGGTCTTGAGGCGGACCAGGTTATGCAAACAGCGGTACACGGAGTAGCACTACGGATTCAACAGTATCGCCAACCAGTGGGTCTTGGCAATTCGTACCTAGTAAATCACCACACACAATCGCCATGCATTGCGGCTCGGAAACATGACCATTTATTATCTGCATCGACGTGCCTAGATGAATCCCTGAGAACAAGCATGCATTCTATCCGTAAAAAAAAAAAGCAGCAATTACTTGGGCATGCTGCGTCATTCGTACGAGGCTGCCAACTGCCAAGCACACGGTTGACGGCCAAGCAAACGCCTGGGGAGCCCGCCAATTATTCTCCCCATCAGGAACCACCAATAATTCCAAGATAAATTTCACTAGCTCGTTTCGGCAGCAAAAAGCAGGTAAATGCAGCTCGCAGCTGGCAGCTCACAGCAAATCGGATAACTAACGGAGGGGGGGTGTGCCGATTCCCCGGCCCCAGCTCATTGCCGGTCCCACAGTTTGAAAATCGACGTCCATCGCCTGCATCGACAATTCACCTAAAGTATTTTCATTATTTTCATTATTCTCGCCCACTTCCCTCCGCTACCCCCCTTCTGCCGCCTAATCTCCATTCACGGGTTTGCACCTTTTCTTCATCGAGTGGTTGGACAGCGTCCACCCCTCTCGGCCGACATGTCCTACTTTTTACTTATTAGACCCATGACTGCCCTCCGTTTCTTCGCCATACCTCCATTCCACCTCTGGAATTCCCAACATCTCTCAAAGTTCCCCGAGACATATCATATTAATATTACACCGAATACCCCCGCCACCTCGCGTTCTTGCACCACCAAGAAATACAGCCACCACCACCGCCACATCAATAACAACAAGCTACCATCAGACTACCATCCGACTACCATCAGACTACCATCAGACTTGACTTTACTCGCGCGTCAGAGTGTTTCTAGTCCAAAAGCTTCCGTGACCGAGCTCTTCCCTTCCGCCGCAGTTGTTCTAGTGCCACTTGGCACTTAAGCAACCACATCTGCTGAGTCACTGGTACCTTCATCATCCACCAGCACCTTCACATCGAGTCACTTTATGATCAAGGTTCGGCTAGTTCCGCTCGCGCATCAAAGTTCGCTGGACAGCTACGTACCTGCCTAAGAAAGAAACGGCTTCGCTTTCTTCTATTTAAATCAAAACTTGCACGGTCCGCGTGCAGATACTCGACAACATGCGAAGCAAATCTCTAGACTTTAGCAGTTTTGAAACCATGCCTATGCCCGAAGCCCCCAAAAAGGTATGCTTCCACTACGGCCTCATCTCTCACCACCAATGTTGCTAATTGCCTCAAAAAGACGGAGAGATCCCATGAAGAGAACCAGGAGCGAGCATACATTGCTGCCTCGCGCCGCACAGATCGCAGCCTCGAGGCTCGCGTCCAGTCAGCGCGAATGGCCAGCGATATCCACAAGCGACGTACTGGCAAGAGCTTCCGCATCACCGAAGATATCGTCATGAAGGAGGAAATGTACGAGGAGGAAGACGACGATCTCCCTCGCTCCTACAGAGTCCTCGGTCCCAATATGCAAACGTCCTCGCCCGAACTGAACTATAGAGTAGGGGCATACTTCAATAATAGGCTTGCAATGTCGAAAATGGTCGCTCGCACCGATGATGATTGGCGAAATAACGAGGTCAATACGAAGTTCGCACAGTTGTTTCCCCAGCACGCCCGTCAAAACTCAGATACGTCGCCTGTCTCTCCCCCTCAACCGCCGCAGCAGCTACCTCAACAGCACCAGCACCAGCACCAGCAACAATCTCCATTCCCTCAGCGCCCGCAGCCCGTTCCTCAGCAGTTTCACTCGATGCCTTCGCACTCTGATCCATTTCCATCGACCCAGCAATTTTATGCCCAGCCACACCAAACCGCTCAGCAAGCCAGAACATTCTCTACCTCTGGTGTCAGCCAATGCTCGCCGCAGCACCCGGAATTGCTGCGACAAGACTCTGGCGTTGCTTTGCCTGGATCGCCATCCACCTTTAACCACTCTCCGCACCCCGATTCTCCTATGGACTTGGGTTCCAGCCGGTCTGCATTTACGGCCGAGTTACCCTCGGAAGCTAGAATGCTGATGATGAGTGGCGTTGACATGAGTGCGGGCTACGACTCTGCCTCTCATACTTGGCCAACCATGGACTCATCATTCGACATGACAGGCGTCCCTCGTGGCTCTAGGAGCGAAGAGGAGCAAGTCATTTCCCCCACCAGCGACACCTTTGACATGTCCAACCTTAAATGGGATCCAATGATGGCTCCAATGGACGACTCGACATGGAATACGTTTATTAACGACAATGCCTGGACTGACGGCCAATAATGAGCTTTATACAAAAGCAGTAGTTGGTTCTTCTTTTCTTTTTTATTGATTTATATATCTATATATATTTTTTATACTGAACCGCAGCTTTACACGAACATGACGACTTGGGGATGGCGAAGAATGGGTAACTCTTATTTGTACGTGAAAAAAAGTTTCGATTCAGCGAGCGGAGTTTATTTTTCTTCTTCTGGAGTTTTATCTTTTTTTCCTTCACGACGACTATACCGCCATAGGATGGTGGATGCACACGGAACAAAACCAGCAACACTGTTGGATTCAGTATTGGCCTACAAAATACATGAGAGTCAATCTATTTATACAAGCGTTTTTCCATGACATTGACCAATACGTATGAGCTCGATTATTTTGTCAAACACTTTGACCAAGATGTATGAGGGCCAATTTTTACATGAATTAGTTGACCAAAATGCATGCGAGCCCAATGGAAAGACAATGGATTATTTCTATGAATCACGAACAAGTCTCGAAGCTCAAGACTCAAGCCTTAGATCTAAGTGTCAAGCCTCCAGTCTCATGCTTCAAGTATCAAGCCTCAACCTCAAGCCCCAATTGTCAAGCCGCAAACCTCAAGATTCGGCCTCAAGACTCACATGTCAAGGCACTTAAGGCTCAAATCTTAAGCCGCGAGTATCACGCCTCTCAGGTCTCGTGAAAACTATTGGTCAAACTTCAAGTCCTAACAAAACTTAACAAGGTCAAATGACGTGGCAGCAAAATACCATTCTCTCGCCGAAGTACAGGATCATGGCCCGCTAACAAAAAGGCTGGTTGAGCAGCCCTTGCGAAAAAGCAGCAAGCAGCTCAATCATTAGGCAGCAAGACACTGGTTCTAGAACGACTCTCATTTCCGGATTTTATTTGCACAACTCCACACAAAAACTCTACGCCGAGAGCGCATCGTCGTGCTGCATCGAGCTGGTGGTGTTACGCCCCAAGTATCACTACTTTTGGCCTGCCGGGACCAACTCAAAACTGTTACTCCGCTTCGGACCGGGGCCGACTACCTGGACACGGGAGCTGCTTATATGTTAGTTACTATTTAGTTGGTTCATTAGGCGATTAGCGTGACCGGATAAGGGAATCCTTGACGGCCCTTCTATGCATCCAGCTAGGCGAAACTAACTAGATCTAAAGATACATTTGGTTTTCGTCATGGCTGATCTTTGCGCCACGTCGAAATAGGAAGAAATTCATAGAAAAGTCTTTTTGTAGCGACGTCCCTCGTCTGGTATATAAGCCACGTTGGCAAAGCAAGAAGCGGCAACATTGATAAGAAGGAACTCGAGGGGAATATAAAAAGGGAACGAAGAAACAAATAACAATTAAAGATGCATGGGAAAGGAAAAAAAGGTGCACCGAGGGGACGTCTCTTGCGCTAGCATATGCAATGAAAAACCCACGAAAAACAAGAGCAGGGAGCAAGAAGCAAATGCGAAAAGCCCATTGGTGCGCTTCTTTTCCTCTCAATCACCGCTGTCAAAGCCAAGGAGTGGCCTTGATACTCGTACACCTTACACCTATACACACTTGACAAATACGTAGTAGTCGTAGCCACGTGTGTCAGAGTCACGGACGTCGATACCACGTCGGCATGGCTGGAGCGAACCCCGTGGCGACATACGCATTCAAAGCCTGTCGCTGCTGCTGCTGCTGCTGCTGCGGGTATCCTGCCGCTCGCGGGGCTGAGTACACGATACCCGGATGGCCTTGTAGCTGGGCCGTGGCCGGCACCGAGTAGGCATAGCGTTGCCCGACCATCTGCATCTGCATCTGTTGCTGTTGCTGCTGCTGCGACGGCGCGAAGCAGCCCGGCCGGGCCATATACGCGGCCACGTGCTGCTGCTGCTGTTGCTGCTGTTGTGGGACGAAGCTAGCCTGCGTGGGGACACCTGTTGTTTATTCTTCCATTGTTAGATGGCTCATAGATCTACCAGATATAAAGAAGGGGGTTGAACGGACCTGTGGCGGGAAAGCCGTAGCTCATGACGCCGCGATTATTGGGGGCGTGATGTGGCGGAGGGGCGCCGTATATATGTGAAGGCTGCGGGCCGGAGGCTTGGAGGGTGCCGGTGAAGAGGGCAGCTTGCGAAGCACGAGGCGTACTTCCGCCACCGCATGGATACATCTGGCGGGCCTGGCGAGAGGCATAGGAGCCGTGGGCGGCGCCGGTGCAGTCGTAGGCACCACGAGGCATCGTTGGTTGAGGGGAGTCGGGGGGGGGGGGGGGGGTGGGCTGTTGGTTCGTTGTCGAAAAGCGGTTATTGGTGCCGAGAAAGAATGGCGTATAGTACAGAGAGGACCAAAGACTATGCAAGCAAAAGTAGATTGCGAAAAGAAGAGGGCGAGATGAGAAGAGGCGATTTGGTTGATTGAGACACGCAGTTATTCTCTTATACAACGAAACGGACAAGATGTTGGTGATGCTGTGAGAGAAAAGGCACGGAGAAGCCGAGAAATTGTTTTGCTGTTCCACCGGGCTTCTTACTTGTGCTTCACATTGCATTCAAAACACGATGAATCTCGGCTGAATTAATGATCGATGAATGCCCCCCCTTCCCCCCGTGAGAGAACAAAGTGAAGGGCAATCTGAACTCAATCGAGCCCGTTTGCGTCTTTGCACTCAACGTGTCGTTTCGGACTTGCATTTGGGGGCCAAAAAAACGATTAATGTTGTCAAGATTTGGTAAATCAAGAATTAGATGCAAAAAAAAAAAAAAAAAGAAAAGAAAAGAAAAGAGAACGAGAGATTCGCGGGCTGTTGTTTTAAACGGATACATGTTGTAGCGCTCTTCTTTAACACGTTCGATTGAACTGTGCTGCGTTTGCCCGTCGCACGAACGCCTAAATAAGTTGAGTTGCTCTCTGGCATGGTGTTGTGCGCCGCTGGACGGCAAAATGAGATGAAATAAGAATAGGGAAAGGAAAAGAAGACAAGGGGAAACAAAGGAGGAAGAAATCACAGGATAGTTTGCACAACTTATTTTATGTAACCCTCGCACGAGGGAAAAGAAGAAGATGAGACCTTGCATTGGGCATTGCTACGTACTCTGTACATGCTCCCTTGCTAAAACAAGTATATTCTACGGATAGCGGTACGACTTGATAAAACCAAGTATAAATTTGGAATGAATCATTGGAGTATGGGGCGTCATGGCCGGAAAAGAAAACACAATGAAACATGGCTGGGGGCGGAAAACACGAAAAAAAGAAGCCTTTTAGAAATAATCCCATGGTTTTTTTTTGTTTGTTTTGATTGGTTATAGAAGTCTAGGCTTTTTTTTTTTGTGTGTGGTGTGACGCGGGATGGCGTTGAAAGGGTAGTACTAGGCGGCTCTGGAGACGGTTTGGCCGCCGTTGGTGAATAGGTCTGCAAGAGGGGCCACGGGATCAAGGAAGCGGCTTGCCGAACCAAGACCAACTAACCAACTAGAACAGTTAGTCAACATGCACGAATGCTGCATAAGGTGAAGCCGGTGCGACGTGTCAATGCCCGCGGATGGCAGGTGCGCGCGCCACATGGCCTTTTAAAGCGCCGAGCCTCAAAGGCTTGTGTTCCTATACACAAAAAAGAAGAGGGGGAGAAAAAAAGAGTCCCCACTTGAGTAGATGGATGTTCTGTTTGAGATGTCCGTCGCGCCTTGTTCTGTAAACTATCTCGTACTAGACTTCGTGTTGCGCTGCTCTAATCCACTAACTTATAATAGATCCAACTTCCATTGGCGTAACTATGGCCAAATCTTTGCTACAAGTCCGATATCCGGCCCGTTTTTACCCAAGTCCATGGAGTTGTGTAATTCCTTTATCTGATTCATTGGCAGGCAGGGTCAACCCTGCAAGGTCTGCTTATCGAACCTCGGCACGGAACAAAGTGCCGATGCTACCCCAGGAATCCAGTGCATGGCCAAGGAAGGCTGCGCCGATGCGTGTGGGGCCGGACACCGCGGGGTAAAAAGCCGTTCCGATGCCGCCAGAAACGTCATGATTATATCCGTTCGCGTGCCTCTTTTCGTTTTGTGTATTTGTAAACCTTACCCCCGCCTCTCAATTTCATTCTTTTTACGTAAACGGCCTCTTTCTCTTCTATTGTTTTTTTTTTTTTAACTTTTTCAGGTCCAATTGAACTCTATAACGCCATCGCAGCAGTCATGCTGTTTAAATCCACCTACCCCGACATCCACGGTCCGTCACCAAGGCCAACCCCAACCTCCCCCTTTCCCCCTTTCCCCCGCGTAAATCACCAATTAACAACAACAACAACCCCCACCGCGCAGTCCCTCCCGACCTCACTCTCTGGCAATGGCTTTTTGACGCGCCCTCCCCCGCCGCCAGCTGCTCCTCCCGCGGCGACAATCTACTCCCCACGCGCGAATACATCAACACCGCCACCACCACCACGAACAACAACAACAACAACAACAACAACAACAACAACAACAACAACAACAACAACAACAACAACACGCGCCTCACGCACGCCCAAGTCCGCGACGCCGCCGCCGCGCTCTCCGCCGCGCTCGCCCACCCCCGCCACGGCCACGGCCTGCGCCCAGGCGACGTTGTCGCCCTCATCTCGCCCAATGCCGTCACCTACCCCGTCTGCTTTCACGGCGTGATGCGCGCCGGCGGCGTGCCGGCCGTGTCGGCGCCGGGCGCGACCGAGACGGAGATGAGGCATGCGCTGAGGACGGCGCGCGCGCGGTTCGTCATGTGCGCGCCGGGGGAGACGCTGAAAGTAGTGAGAGAGGCGGCGAGGAAGGAGGGCGTGCCGGAGGAGAGGGTGTTTTGGTTTGCAGATGAGGAGGAGGAGAAGGAGGAGGAGGAGGAGGATGAAGGGGGCCGGTGGTGCACGGGGTTGAGTGAGCTGGTGGAGGAGGGAAAGAGGGTGATGGAGGAGGACGGGATGAGGGCGGTGGGCTTGCCGAGTGGGAAGACGAGCGCGGAGACGACGGCTTTCTTGTGCTTTAGTAGCGGTACGACGGGGTTGCCGAAAGCTGTGAGTTGTTGGTGTTTGGGGGGTTGAGCAGGGAAAGTTGTTTCTGACGGATTGCAGGTCATCATTTCTCACGCCAACATCATCGCGCAGTGTCTGCAGCTCAACCTTGCCTACACCCACAGCGGCATGGCTCTCGGTCTGCTTCCATTCTACCACAGTACAAACGCCCCCTTCCCCTCCTTTTCTTCTTGCCAGCACATTACCTGATCGCTAACAACTTTTCCCCGCCCCTCCCTCAAGTCTCCGGACTCGTCCGCTCGCTAGTCCACTGCCTCGTCAGCAACACCTCCATCGCCGTCGTCCCGCGCTTCACCATGCCCGCGCTGCTCTCCGCCATCAGCACCCACCGCGTCGCCGAGGTTAACCTCGTCCCGCCCATCCTGATCCGGCTCGCGCACGACCCGACCGTCGGCGACTACGACCTCAGCTGCGTCGAGCGCTGGGCCACGGGCGCCGCGCCCGTTAGCCCCGAGGTGCTGGCGCGGCTGGCGCGCCGCTTCCCGGGCACCGGATTCAAGCAAGGGTACGGCATGACGGAGACGACGGCGTGCGTGACGACGCATCCGCCGCACCTGTACGGCTTTGAGCACGGCCGGTCTGTCGGCACGCTGGTGGCGGGGACGGTGATGAAGGTGGTGAATGAGGACGGCGTGGCGGTTGGTGTTGGTGAGCGCGGTGAGGTAAAAAAAAAAATTTGTCATCACCCAGTTTTTGATGGCTGGCCGCGCGGAGAAGGAAGCGCTGACAAACATACAAAAAACAGATTCGTGTTAAAGGCCCCCAAATCGCCCCCGGCTACTTTGATAACCCCGCCGCCACCGCCGCCGCCTTTGACCCCGACGGCTTCCTGCGCACCGGCGACGAGGGCTCCATCGCGCCCGACGGCCAACTCACCATTCACGACCGCATCAAGGAGATGATCAAGGTCAAGGGCGCGCAAGTCGCCCCCGCCGAGCTCGAGGACCTGCTGCTCGGCCACCCTTCCGTCGCCGACGCCGCCGTCGTGGGCGTCCCCGACGACTATGCCGGCGAGCGGCCCTTTGCGTTTGTCGTGCTGCGCCCAGGGGGGAGAGTGTCTGCGAATGACGCGCCGGACCGGCTAGTACAGTACGTCAAGGACGCGCAGGCGCGGGACAAGTGGCTCGCGGGGGTGCGCATCGTCGAGACGATTCCAAAGAGTCCGAGTGGCAAGATTTTGCGCAGGATTTTAAGGGATGAGTACAAGAAAAGCGTGGAGGTGTCGAGCGCAAAGCTATAGATGATGTTGATGGACTTGGTTGTAGACAGACTATTGTACATGAAAGACATGCAAGTTATCCTTTATAGACTATGCATCGCATATATGATACATGGAGAATATTCGATAACTCTTAAGCCGCTGTGAATGGCATTGCATTTGAGAAACTTTTAATTCATCATTGATGAAAGGATGATTCAAACTCCTAACCCGTTGTCAAGGACATTGCTTTTGAGACACTATTGATGCAAAAACCCCAGCCGTTGCAAAAAACTTTGCTCAAGACCACATTGTATATACATTAATTCTCCCTCTTCTTTCCCCCTCCAGCACCCTTTTTATGCACCAACGTCACTTGCTGCGACTCCTCCGCCACCATATCCTTGATCCACGCCTTCCAGTCATGCCGTCTCGTCTTCCACAAGTCACCCTTCCACGCGCGCCACACGCTGCGCCCCGTCCAGCCCTCGCGTAGCGCCGCCTCACTCCCGCTCAGCGTCTGCATGATACCCTCCTTGATGTGCGCCGGCACGCTGTAGTCGCGGCCGCGGGTCGGCATCTCGGCTAGCGCGACGACGACGTTGTGCCCGTTTTGCGAGACGGCCAGGTCGACGACGTGCGGCGCCAGCGCGTGCACGGTGGACTTTTGGAACAGCGCATTCGCAGAGGGTGTCTTGAGCGCGGTGCTGACCAGCGTTGCGGTAGGGAACGAGGTCGTGGCGAGGCGCACGAGGAGGTCGGGAGGAAGAGCCGAGAGCGCTTCCTGCACGCCCTTGGCGGGGCCGGGTGTGGCGAGCAGCGTGGTGAGGAGCTGCGCGCCGTGCGACTGAATGGCGTACTCGTTTTTGCTCAATTGAGTCGCATCTTTTTTCTTCTTGGCGTCTTCTTCAGAGGTGAGCGCGCAGAGTGTCGTGACGAGGTGCGCGGGTTGTGGGCCGCAGCCCTCGCGCAGGCCCTTCATCAGCTGCTTAATCTCCTCAGTCAGGCCGCGGGCCGCGCAGCGCTCGAACAGCGTACGGAGGACATTGTAGCGGCGCTTGGTAACAAGCTGCGGTACCGTAGGGCCGATCTTCTCGACCGCCTCGACGAGCTGGTCCTTGCCGATGCGGTTGAGCACTTTGATGGCTGGGTAGCACGAAACATCGTTGCGCACGTAGCCCTGGATCCGCGGCAGAAAGATATTTTGGTTGAGCGCCTTGAAGATTTTGCCGGGCGCGTGCGTGATGATGGTCTCGACGAGGCGTGAGCCAATGGGATCGTAGATCATGCCGTTGATAAACTCGGCGGCCTCGGACGACTCCTCGTACAGAGACTGCGGCGCGCCAGGCAGCAGCTGAAAAAGCAGCGTCGGCTGCTCTGCGTCGGCCTTTTGCTCCGACTTGTTCAGTGAGAGGTCGAGCTCTAGGAACAGCTGCAGCGTCGGGTTGCCGATGGGATGGGTGGCGAGGACGCGCAAGCTAGTCGCGTCCATGGTCGACGTCGAATCGCGAATGATTTTGGTCACGGCGGCGGTAAACGACTCGGGTACCGCGCGCAGGCCCTGATTCTGCTCATCGACGGCCGCGGAGCCGGCCACCGACACCTTTTCCTTCTTCTTGCTCTTGATGAGCGTCTTGACCGCCACGTCCTCGAGCGGCCGCCCCGACAGCACCACCAGCAGCACGCGTAGTGTATGCGACGCGAAGCGGTCCGTTATCAGGAAGCCCATGCTTCCTTCCAGCTCGTCCAGCGTCGCGAGAAACAAACTCTCCATCGAACTCTCCGGCTCCTCCTCCTCGCCGCCTTCGTCGCCGTCCCCGCGCGCCGTGTCGGTCACAAAGCCCGACAGCTCCTGAGAGACGACGCCGGCGGACCGCAGAAACAGGGCCTCGCAGCAGTGGCTCGCAAAGCGATGCTGCACGAGCGAGAGAAAGTGGCCCGCAAACGCCTCAAACAGCCGCTTCTTCTGCGCCGTGCTCGCCAGCTGAATCAGGCGCTCCATCAACCGCGAGCATGACTGGCTGCTGGCCACCTTGAGCTCCTTGCCCTTGGCCTCTTCGTAGACGCTCTCGAGGAACAGGGCACGGTCCTCGGGCGTGGGGAACTGGTTGAGCTCGAGCATCTCGTCGGCGCGCCGAAAGTACTCTTGCTCCTCGTCGGCGAGCATGCCGAAAAACTCCTTCTCGATGGGTCCCTCCTCGTGGTCCGCAAATCCTTCATTGTCGCCAGCTGACTCTGGCACTTCATCTTGGTAGTAGCCTTTCTCGGCGTGGTAATTGTCAACGTGGTGCTTGTCGGCCTGGTGCTTGTCGGCCGGGTGCTTGTCGGCCGGGTGCTTGTCGTCGTCAACGCGCGCTCGCTTCGTGTCAATGGTCCAGCCGATATTTTCTTCTCCGTCGTGCTTTCGCTTGCGCGCCTCGCGGCCGGAGCCTCTTTTTGTGCGCGGCTTGGGCATGGTGACTGTAGTTTGTTGCTTCGCAGAGGCTGGTGGGGTGGTGAAGACCGAGTTTGTTCGCCAACTTTTTTTTCTGCCGCCAGGCGCGATAAGATAAGGATACTCGATGTGCCTCCCGACACAATACAAGGTAAGCCTCCCTAGTGATGTTCGATGAAAATGCAAAGATCAAGTTATAGAATTTAAACTGAAATTTTTCATGTCTTTTTCTTTTTCTTTTTTTTTTTTCTTCATCATTGATGTAGTCTCGGTAGCAGCAATTGATGCAGCCACCCACCCGTCTTGTCCGGGATCCACTGTCTGGTGTGACGACGGATAAACATACTGATGCACTGATTCATAGGGAAATTCATGAAAATGGTTCTTCATAAAATCTTCAAAGAATTTCTACACAATTCTTGCTGAACACAAAAGCCTTTGGCGGATGTTACCGACGGCCCAAAAGGCCCCATGACCCAGCACAGCTATTAAACTTTGGAGATCGGCAACGTCCGTTAGTCGGCCTTCATTCCAGCTACTGCTGCGGAATCATTCAGTTACAACACTTGTATTAGAGATTCGGGGCACGTCGATCTCATGTATAGCGTAAAAGGATGTGTCTGTAAAAGCTTGCCGCGTATGTCGTGCTTGGATCTACATTGTAGGCTTCGTAGTAGACCTGTCATCTGCAAGGGCCGAGGAGTGGAGCGTGGACGAGGCCGCTATAGATCTAGAGGTGGCGCAACTTTATTCGTTGCACTCTCGATGACTAGGTTTGAGCAAAGTATTAGCTGCGGGTTGCTGGGAAGCGAAGGGCAAAGGGCCCACAAGATGTGTATCTTGAAGGAAAGTGATAGATGACTCGGGAGCGGCTGAAATACAAAGCCCAATTCCTACTGGTAGTGCATTGCCACATAGTGCGGACCGAGTGAGGCCATGTGCCACGCCGTGTTAGTGCTGCGTACCGATCATGCCCTAACGGACAGGAAGCCGAGGACAGGACAAGTCACGAGATGTTCGATAGCAGGGTCACAAGATTTACCGTCTTGCTGAAACATGTAGCCCGTTTTGAGAATTGTTGCTCGGTTTTGCAGTCAAGCAGAATTGAGATGCCGTTATTAGCGGCTCACCGTCATCGGATCGGAACCGTCCACGGATGGAACCCATGTGGCCCAGCGATTGGTTGAGTCGAGTGCCAGCGGGCTGCATGGAGTTGCTGCCGAGTCAAAACTAGGCGGAGCCCCGTGAACTGGACGATGGCGGGATTAGCGCGGCTCCGGGGGGCCAGTAAAGCAGCGCATATGGTGGCATCGGAGGATTGGATTGGTAGACGGTTGTTGTTTGGTCAAGGATAGTGCTAAGGCGGCAAGGTATCAGGTATCGAGGCGAGAAAGGGTGAGCAAAACTAAATGGCCGTGGGTATTATTTACTGGGCTTGTGTATTGTTGCACCTTCCTGGCGCCCCCTCTCTGGGGAGGAGCAGCCCTTTTATCTCTTGTATTACATAGACAGTGTCATCACGGCTCCTCTTGCGCTCGTATGCCCCGTTTGTGCCCCGGTTGGGTGCCTTGCTTCTCGACAGTAGTGGTTTCAGTGCGGAAACGGCGGGATACCTTTGCAAAGGAGTCCATGTCGAGATTAAAGGCAGAGGGCCGAGTCGGACGTGGAAAGATGAAAGATGGTGTTGCATTGGTTGGTGATTGAGAAGAGCAGAGACTGCGCCACGTTGTGGTTACTTTTGCTTTAGTGGCTTGCAGTAGAAGTCAACTAAAATTATTCAGTTGCTAAAAGGTACCAAGTTACAGTGTACAAAAGGCACCTCGGTCACTCTATCCAGCGCTAGGTAGACGGCTCGGGAACGACCTTTTTTCGTGGCAGTCTTTTTTTATTTTGCCCCGCCACAACGTCACGCCGCCCAGGTCCAAGCCTCGGTGGCATCAACTAGAAACTCTTACCAACTCCTCTTTTCACTGCACCGTTTTATATTCCTTTCAACTTGATTTTTTTCTTCTTCGGATATTCCAACTTTGCTCATATCGTGTCTCGGCGTCTCGCACTCGTGCAATTACTCAACACCCGCATCGCTACCGAATACTGATACCCCTACGCTTGCTCACCACCCCGATCTCCACGCCAGTTGCGCTACCAAAGAAGGCGCCGACATGATGCAGACGGAAACACTTTCGTCATCGGCGCCGCCTGCGACCGTCGACACGCCCGACGAAAACCAGAGCGATGGCTCCAAGCTGCGCACCTTTCTCGGCATTCTGCGCAAGTCAGTTTTTCCCCCTTCTTGTTTCCCTTTGGCCTTCTGCTGGTCCTTGATCTGGTGTTTTTGCTGTTGCCGCCGCTCGTCTCAACATAATATGCGACCCTCAACAAGTGGGCGGTGTGCCTGCACTTCCGACTCTCATGGCTAGCCACGCAAAAAGTCCACAACCAGGCTTCAGACTTGCTGACTAGGGCTTGGAATTGCCCCGTGACAGGTTCATTGGTGTTACTGATCTCGCAACCGTCCGATTCTCGCTGCCCTCGCAGCTGCTCGAACCCACACCCAACCTTGAATACTGGACATATCTCGATGCCCCGAATGCATTTGTTGCCATCGGCACCTCGGACGAGCCTCTCGATCGCATGCTCGAGGTTGTCCGCTTCTGGCTTACCAAGGACCTCAAATATGCCAAGGGGAAGCCATGCAAACCCTACAATTCATGCCTGGGCGAGTTCTTCAGAGTGGGTTATCCTCAGCTGCATGCTGCTGGCCATGTGTGCATTCCCACCGCGCATATGTACTAATCTCATGTTCCATAGTGCAACTGGGAGACGGAAAATAATGCGCCCAAGATTGTCACCAGCACTCTCGGCAGCGAGAGCTCCGCCTCGAGCAAGTCCAGCGTCAAGAGCAACAAGAACGCCTCGGCGCCCGTCCTCTCACCGCCCCAGCATGGAACCTCCAACGACACGCGGCCCGTCACCGTCTCCTACCTGACGGAGCAGACGTCGCACCACCCGCCCGTGTCCGCCTTTCACATCAGCTGCCCCGAGCGCGGCCTGAGCGCCCGCGGTTTTGACCAGATCACGGCCAAGTTTACCGGCACCTCGATCAAGGTGCTACCGGGCGAGCACAACCTCGGCATCTTCATCACCCTCGATCAGCGCGACGGCGAAAAGTACCAGCTTACGCACCCAGCCGCCCACCTCGGTGGCCTCCTCCGCGGTGCCCTTACCGTCTCCGTCAGCGACACGGCCTACATCACCTGTCCCAAGACCAAGATCAAGGCCATCCTCAGCTACGTCGAGGAGGGCTGGCTCGGCCGTACCACCAACAAGGTCGACGGCGTCGTCTTCCGCTACGACCCCGAAAACGACGACAAAACCCGCATCCAGGACGTGCCCGAGGAGGATATTCTCGCCCGACTTAGCGGACCTTGGAGAGAAAAGGTCGTCTTTACTCTTGGTTCGACACCCGTGGTATGTGCCCGTCTTGAGTTCTTGAGAAGCCAGACAAATGGAGCCGCAACCTGCTAACACACCATCCAGAAGCAGGTCCCTGCCGAGCAGCAGTACACCATCATCGACACGGCTCCTCTACAGGTCGCCCCCAAGATACTCCCACCCGACGACCAGCAGGCCCCCAATGAGTCCCTCACCCTCTGGGGCAACGTCACAAAGGCCATTCACGCCAAGCAGTTCTCCAAGGCCACCACCATCAAGCAGGAGCTCGAGGAGGCCCAGCGCGTCAAGGCCCGCGAGCGTGAGCGCACCGGCGCCGTCTACACTCCCGTCTACTTTACCCACGCCACCGGCAACGAGGGCCAGCCCGAGCTGACGGATAAGGGCCGCCAGATCCTCGAGCGCTCCCAAAAGGGCGAGTGGTCCCTCGAAGGCATTAATTAGACGTGACGACTATTGTTTTCCGGCTATTTTGGCTAGGTCATTTTTTTTTGTTTTTGTACTTGTTCGGTTTTGGGGTTCGCAGCTGTGGAATAACTAGCTGCCATATACATTCGGGGTCATTCTTTCTTCCGTTCACTTATTCATGATGCACACAAACGATACAGCCGGTCCTCTCTTTTTACGTCGTTTACTTCTTTTGCATACGGGACCGCATATCTTTGTATTGGATCCAATATTCTTTTTGGGGGGGGGGGGGGATAGATGAACATTTGCCTTTTTTGCCTTTTTTTTTTGAAGGCTTTGATTTTTTGCTTCTCTTAATTCTCCATGTTTTGGGTGGCGAGGATTACTTCCATACAAGCACCTTTAGACAGAAATGATACTTTGGAACAGCATGTATGTGACATTGCCATGCGATCTAATATTGACTTTTACGATAGCAGCGTTCTCTGTAGCCTACAAGCTATAGGCAGATGTGAATATGCTTTGTACACTGCTACGTGAAGATAGTTTAAACGTCATCGGTGCCTCGCACCGCCATTATCAATTCGCTAGATAGCCATATACCCATATCTCTTACAGACTCGCCCACTAGTTTTTGGTTTTTCATATTGTACAAGTTACAAAGAGTGAAGAAATAACAAAAGAGTCATCAAAAAATATTCTCTCTTTCTTCTGCTTCACGTTGAACATATTGCTTACTGTCCCCTGCTGGAAACATTCACAAGTCAAGACAATGCTCGAAGCTTATGCGTCAATGAAGCCCTTGACGTTGCCGAGCCACCTCAGGTACTCATTCTGCTCCTTGAGGTCGACGTAGTCGGGCACAAAGACGGCGAGCGCCTGCGTGATGCCGCGCTCCTCGAGGTAGCGCTCAATGAGCACCTGGAGATCCTCGTCGAGGCTGCCAAAGGGCGGGCCGGGGTAGACGTCAGCGCGCTGCTGGGCGGCCTCGGGGGTATCGAGCCGGGCGAGCTTGGCGTCGGCGTAGTAGAAGAGGTTGTCGACGACAATGTTGCCGTCCTGGGCGGTGGCGTCGATGCTGAGCGCGCCGCCGTTCTTGGCGGGCTTCTCGATGATGATGGAGAGGGAGATGGGCGCGGGCGTCTCCTCGTCGAGCTCCCCGGCCTCGTCGGCCTCGGCCTCGACGTCCTGGCTACGGCCCTTGCCGCTCTCGGCGGCCTGCAGGTCGTCGCCGAGCGACTCGTCCTCGAGAGCGGACTCGTCGGAGTAGGGGTCAAAGTTGTTGATGTCGGCAATGGAAAAGGAAATAGTGATTCTAAAGGGTGGTGTTAGCATGGCGTGGCACACACGAGTAGTAATGGCAATGCTTGTCAGGAATCGGGCACGCACTTTTCATCGCCAAACTCGCGGACCAGCTTAACCACCTCCTGACCGGCCGTGTCAATCAGCTCAAACGGGCTGTTGTCGATAAAGTCCTTGACGCTCGCCGGCTCCTGCTCGCTGGCCTTCATCTCCTCCTCGATCTGCAGCTCGCTCTCAATCTTGGCCGACAGCTCATCGTCCGTCTCGCCGTCGGCGGCGGCCCGGCGGCCAGCCGTCGTGGAGAAGCTGCTGGCGGCGCCGGCGGCGCGCATCATCTGGAAGCCAGAGGCCGTGCCGCTCTTGGCCAAGCTAGCGGCGAGGGGACGGGCGACCAGGCCCTGGCGCATCGAGGCCGTGGCCAGACGGCCAATGTTGCGGGGCGCGGAGCGCGCGAGGGTGCGAAAGGAAAGCATGTTGGGTGATGTGGTTTGAAAAGGGAGGGTTGGTTTTGCAAGGACGAGAGATGTCTGGGACGTGGAAGCTCTCGATTGGAAATTTTTTGGAGACGGGACCCCCTATGCGGCGACTCGTGGTGGAGCGTCAGGAGCCTGGCATTTGGGGCAGCTTCCTGATGAGTCAGCCGGTCGTAGAAGAGCAGCATGGTTGCGTCGATGTGCATTATTTCCGGACCATGACCCTAAGTTTGATTGTATTTTAGTATAAATCCGCGGGCAAGTCATGGATAGGCTTGCCGTCAAATCTTGGACGCGAGCTGTTTGCATGAATCCGGCCCCTGATGTCTGTCTTGCCTCGCACTTACACGAGGTAAAAGACGAGATAGGTAACCGAAAATCGCTTCAAATATAAATTGAATGGGCTCGAAATTGGAATGATGGGAGCTTTTCGTTTCATGTTTCACTCCAGTCTTGGTAGGTAGCTCTTGACAATTTAAGAATTACGACGGGCTTCGTACCTGCCCACTTGTGTAGCCCAACAACTACTCGAGCTGGAAACTGTTATCGACCATTGCAATCACCATTGAACTTCATCTCAAGACACTCTATCATCGCAAAAACACCATTTTCTCACTCACAAATTAATCACAAATCATTCATTAAGCTTTATTCTTCCACCAGCATTCATGCCCCTTCAACCGCCTCCTGTCAGTGGGTATCTCCTCCGACGTGCCTTGGCCAGGATCTTCAAATTCTTGCGCCTCCTCGAATTCCTATTTGCTCGCCTGCACAGGTACACCCGGGCTCGTTTGAACAACGACCACAGCTGCATGGTCTTTCTCGCCGCCACCCTTCTCAGCATCACCCCTATCTTCTTCTATCGGATACACGCCGACGCCGCGCGCATGGCTCGCCACGCATACGGAGTTGGCCGCGACCTCGGCGAAGTGGTGCGCAAAAATATGCTCGCCAACCGCTTCTTGACAGTTTCCTTGGCCATCCGCGCCCTGGGCGTGATCAGGACTGGCAGCGTTGGCAATGGCGTTCATCGCGCGCTGCTCGACACGGACATGTTTCAGTATTCGCTGCTTAGCCAGCGCGAGCGCTTCGCGGCGACGTACGAGACCTTCTTCCTGCCGGGCGCCATGTGCCTCGCGTTCTTGTACGCCGACGGCAACGGCCGGCTGCGACGGCTGATTCCGAGGGCGTACGAGCTGCTCACAAGATTTTACCTGCGGCTGCTGAGGGAACCCGAGACGCTGTTCAGGAACCCAATACCACCCAGGGTGAGGCCGATTGTCTGGATTGCTCGACGAAGACATTAGGTTTCGGGGGACGAGGCAATGAGAGTCACTGGCTGCTGACTGCGGCTTCCTCCGGAGATGTGCTGATCAATAGAGTCCGGCTGCTGGTGAAATATATTGAGCGAAAATTCTAGCGAAATTGTCTAGTATAATATCGGTGAGTAGTTAACAGAAGCGAATGTTTTACGCTATGCGAACCGTTTTTCTTGCTATGAGAGTAAAAGTGGCCACGGCCTGGCAGGAGTAAGCCTTGCAGATGATCTCGAGCATCGTATAAGTGACGTTGAGCCGGAGCACACATTTGACCAAAATAGAATCAAACACCGAGCTCAATGGTTGGAGTTTCAAGGGCGAGGCCTCGGAGGATTGTCTTGGTCTCGCGGCCTTGACCTAGATAAATTGACAGTAAAAAGGAGACTGAGGCAAAGTTCAAAATTGGTGATAGAGGAAAGCATACAAACTTCGGGTATAAAAGCAAGAGCAGCAGCGCGTGTCCAGGGCTTGGATCGCAACAAGCCATATTCGCCAACCAAGCTGCCGAGTCAATAAAGCTGACCCTCGCAGGACACAGCAGCTTCGCTAGCAGCTGCTTCGCCGCTTGCAACTCCGCTAGAAATTCTGTATATATAAGTTTCTTAAGGAAAAAAAAAACATATTTTACCTGCTCCAGCATTTTATGCGGAGAATCAAATGCATTACCTAGATATTTTGTACGGACAACATCCATCTTGCGCACTCGGTCCCTCGCAACTCAGTACAAGTACAATAACACTCTTGCACTGGGAAGCGCAAGACCGTGAGAAAAAAAAGATGCTGTGTATCAGATCCATCAGATTCATCATATAATATTGCTTACGCATGAATTTCTTCCATACCAAAAAGACCTCTGCAGAGAACAGTAGTTAGAAATGCTTTGAACCCCCCCCGGGGCAAACAACCAGAGTACAATTTCCTGAACCCCCACCATAGCTTTTTGCCCCTCCTACGTAACCTTGGGATCTGCCTGCTCTCCAACTTTTCCACTTCTTGCCGATCCGATCCATCTCCCAACAACTTTTCTCCCTCAAACCTCGCACATCAGCTGCAATTCTTTCCTTCTTTCCCTCTGCTACACACACACACACACACACACACACACGTAAAAAAAAAAAACACCCCTCCCCAGCAATGTCCTCTGCAGACACGACGCCCATCTCCGCCGAGCGCTTCGCCGCCGCCCTCCCCTCTCTCTCCCTTCCGCTCCTCGCCCTCAAAGTCCTCGAGATTCGCAACTCGATTGCGCATTTGCAATATTCCAACGACCAGCTTCGACCCTTTGCCGCCGACGACAATGACGGCGGCGCCGATCCCGTCTGCGTCGACGCCATTCGCGAAAACGAAGCCGTTGTCGAGCGCATGGCCGAACGCATCGCGCTGATTCGGATCGAGGTGGAAGACGTCCGCGGGGTGTCGTGGCAAGATTTCGAGGATAAGGCGCAGATGGAGACGCGTGCGAGGGAGGAGGGGCGTTTGGCGAGTGGGCAGCAGCAGCAACAGCAGCAGCAGCAGCAGCAGCAGCAGGAAGCAGAAGGGGAGGTGACGGGGATAGCGGCGCAGGTCAACAGCGTAGAGTCGTCGCCGTGGACGGACGGGACGTTCCAGACGGGCACGCTACGGAACGGCGAGGTACACATGGACGCGGTGCCGGGTACGAGGGCAGCGAATGGAGGAGAGGCGGGCGGGAGTCTCTCGGACGAGCAGCTCAGGGCGGCAATGGAGGAGAGGATGCGACAGATGACGACCGACGAGGATGAGGATGGCGGGTTGCACCTCTAAAGGGGCGTAAATTACAAACTGTCGGCGTTTTATTTTGCATTTGTCACAGGAGTTGCTGGTTTGATTTGTTGTTGAGAACAAAGTGACTTCATTTGAATTTATGAATGTTGTATCAAAACGATCAAAAGACCATCACGGTCAAAAGAACCAAAGAGCCTAACAAGGCCAAGAGAACCAAAAAAGAATCCCAAAAGGCCAAGCCCATCAAAACAAGTAAAAACACCGAGGCACCAAGGCTGTCAAAGGAGCCGAAATCAACCAAAACCAAAACCATCAGAACCAAAACCAAAACACCAAGAATAAAACACCAGAACCCCATCAAAACAATAAGAAAAGTTGCACGCATGCGCCCGTAAACCCCATTTGTATCCGTATGCTGTAGCAGAAAAACAAGACCAAAAGGACAAGACTCCGTGGTCGCTCAATATGCTTTTGAAGAAAAGAGAAGAGAAGAAAAAGGACAAGAGTGGGTGTGAATGTGTAGGCTGTATATCAAATCCAGCATAGGTCGGTAGGAGGAAGAGGGAGAGGGAGTGGGAGTGTGTTCTTCTCGCCTTGCATGTATTTACTCAGTGTCGTCACCGACTGGAGAACCACTAGTCACCTTGAGCATGGTGAGCTTACGCGACTTGTGAAGCATCTGCTTTCTCGTCATTGGGCGCTTTTGGGGAGGCTTGCTAATCCTCATGCTGCGAATAGTCTCAAGCTTGGGGCGCCAGCCTTTCTTGGCATGGTAGTCGATGACGTGCTGAGGAATGTCTCTAAATTTGCCCAGGTCGTAGGGATCGTCCTCGTCCGAGTTGAATGAGTAGCTCTCGTCGAGATCGTCGTCTTCGTCGTCGGCCATGGCGGGGTTCTTGCCAAGATAGGCAGGCGCTGGCTTGGAGCGAACGCTGTGAAGCGGGCTCCCGTCGGACTTATCGTCGAATTCCCACCCATATGACAGGCTCTTTGCGCGGTTGCTCGTGTTGATGCGCGTGGCAAAAAGGGCTTCAATGAGCTCGTCCTCGGTAGGCGCGGCGGAGCCCTTGCGTGCCCGTTCTATGGCCAGCTTGTCCTTGACGATTTTGTCGAGGTAGGGGTCGTTTGCGACCAGAGTGCGTCCGCTGGACTTGCTACCGGAGCTGTTGGCTCTGCTGACGGGGACCTTGCCCTCCATGACTTTGGCGGGGGGCGGTGGCTGCAGCATCCATTTGTAGCCGTCTTTGTGCGCAGGCCTGCTGCTGATGACGGGAGGGTGGTAATCGTTGACCGGGGGGTTGCGGGGGGTCGTGTAGAAGTTTCGACGTTCTTGGTCCGTAACCTCCTTTTCAAGGCCAAGAGTCGAATCGATAAGTCGACCGGCCGAGTCACGAGCCCTGTTAATAGCGTCCTTCAACTTCTGCGCCGACCATTGGCCCCATAGATCTTCGTCCTCTCGCTGATATCCTATTTTGCGATTCCAATCTGGTGGGGGGCCGTTTTCTTCTTCACGAAGTACGCTGAGGCTGTCGACATTGGTTCTGCTGTCGTCAACGTTTGTGCGTTCCGAGACGGAGGGGTTGCAGGAATCGCGGCCGGAGCTCGTAAGACCGCGGGAGCTCGAATTTTTGCTCGAGGTCTTCTTGGGTAGACTGGGCCCCATGTCGATTTCAGACTTCCAGTAAGGGTTTGTAGAGAAAGGCGGGGGATGCTGGTATTTGCCGGGTTGGGTGGTCTCGAGCTTCGTGGCCTTTTCGCGATCCTTTTTGGCGATTTCGCGGGCGCGGTGGCGATGGCGGACCTTGAGACATGGTGTGCAAGAGAGTATGTAAAAGACGGCGGACTGAAGAGCAACTGGAAACGACATGGCGGGTAATTGATCGAGTCGCGGGAACTATCTGTGTTAATTGCCAGTGTTGAAGAAACACTGACAGTCGTGTGCTCTGGGTGAGCGTCGGGTTATGGCGTGAAGACAGCGAAGAAAGAAAAATTAAGCGGGGAACAAAGAAAATAGTAGCAAGCAGAGCAAATTCGAAGAAAAAAAAGAAGCTAAAGTGAATGGAACCGATGGAATGGAAAGAACAAGTGAAGTGTGCATGTGGTGGAATGGGAGGACAGGGGAAGTCGAAGACGAGACTGAAGACGCGCGAAAGCGACACCTGAGGAAGGAATTGGGTCGCCAGGGTGCAGGGGGGGACTCTCAGAGGTGGAAGGAGCGCTGGACAGTGCCTTCCTTTAGTATTTGCCTAGGGGACCGGCCCGCTGGCAAACTACTGGTACAGTGGCCAGTGGTTAGTGGATGACCACGGAGGGGCGTGGCTGGGGGACACTCCCAGAGTCCCTGAAAAAGGCCTGTCCAACCACCACCTGGAGGGGCAGCTAGCGACTTTTCGTAGTGGCTCTTGGGGTGGTTACGTACGAGGGGGCGAGGCCAGACTTGGCTAACAAAGGCATGAATTTTCAGTCGCTGCCGCAAGCATCGTCAAAGCACGACGCAGGCGAATTGTAATAATCATCTACCTATTTCATCTTGTCTTGGTCTTTTTTTTCCCACTCTTTACGTGCTCATTTCCTGTCGCGAGCTGGCTCCTATCAACGCTGCTTATTATTCGTATGCACAGCCCACCACCGACAGGCCCCTCCCGTCATTTGCTGTCAAACCACAGACCCTGCACCTCTGAAATCTGGTACAATCTCTTCCCTTCCCTTTATCCCGTCCTCAGCGTCACCTCGCACTGCCTCGCCGGCATTGAAACCGACGCGCGCGACTGCATTTATTAGATACACGTTTCAACACAGTCAGTCTATTCTGGGCATCAATGCGCGCCTAACCAAGTGAACCCTCTTCTTACTCCAGATCTGCCTCTCCCTTCTCCAGACGACCCCTCTCACCCCTGTCAGAAGACGTAATAAAAGCAATCGATAAACACCGCAAAAAAAAAATTAAAAAAAAAAGGTCCTTGCGGCACTTGTCATACCTGTAACCTGCCCCGGCTTGCTTGCCTGCCCCAAAAACGAGCCTTTCCACAGAAAAGCCACGTCAATCCCACTTCTCCGCAAAACAATTAAACATTGCAGAGCAAATAGAATCTTTTGCAGGTTCGATGGCAAACATCTGATTGTCTCTCTTCCGTTTCTTTCCCTCGTTTCCCCTTCCCCTCCCCCTCCTCCGCCATCCTTTCAACCGGAATCATGACGTTGTCCATCTCGTCCCCCATCCACCATCGACGGATCGACCACAAAAAAGTAACACTATGTGACAACCACATGTCAATCGCGAAAGGACGCACAACACCACATGCGGCCCGGCATCAACCTCGCTTAGACAGAAATCCAACCCTCTAACCTCACTCTCACTACCCCGCCGTATGTCTTTTTCCGACATTGCAAACCTCCTTTCCGAGAACCATCCGGCCAAACGATGGACGGCTTGTCATCGCAAACACGGCACGGTGTGGCGCTCCACCCACACCCACCCGCCCTCTCTCGTACCCAACAGCAAAAGGGTTTCCAACTGCAGCGTTTTAGTGTCAGGTGTGTACTGCTTAGTAATCTGTACAGACGCTGCTAATTAGCTGCAAATGATAAGAGAGTTTCGATGAAGAGCCAAGTATCAATTCTTGGCGTGCCGGTTTTGTCTTTTTTTAAGGGAGAGCTCACAGTCATCGTCACTGAAGAAACCAGATTCCTCGCCGAATGCAGTTTGCGTTTCAAACCACCCAGGCCACGAACAGGACACGCGCAATAGGCCTTGACTCGAGCTCTGCAACAGCGTATTAGTCGTTTCAGTGGACCAAGAGACTCATTCTTCTCCGTCGCCGATGCTGATGCTGTCCGAACAAGGCAAAACGAAAAAGCCACCACAGCGTAGAATCCCGCCCCCTGCACAAGTTCCGCCATCGACACCCCCCTGAAGCAGCACATGGTGAGATTCTGTACCGTGATTTGTGACGCGCCACGTTTCCGTCCTTTGCCGCCCAACACACATAATGATGCCCTGCGCGATGTCACTCCTTCAGTGTCCACACCTAAACACCACCACCCCTCCCACGGTTTGCCGCGGCTTCATCCGTTTCCTCGGTATCAATCAGATCATGACCTGTGATAGGTAACTCGCATATCTCGGTAGTTGCAAGATGTCGCAGCCAGCTCACCGGTTCAATCACTCAACCCAAATGCAGAGGCCACATGATGCTTGACTCCCATGGTCACCCACTTCACCCGACCTCAAACGACAACATGCACGCTGTTCACCAGCATTCATTGGTCATGCAAATTCTCACTTGGTCGCAACAAGTTTTTTCAAAGTTTTTATTTAGACGCCATCTTGTAGGCAGTTTTACCTGAGCGTGCCCGCTATGGCTCGACACGATAATGATAGATACACACACATACAATTGCACACAAACCAGTCAATTTTTTTGCCTTTGCCACACCTCTCCCATTTTGTCAGAACCGTGTTACTTGTTGTTGCAAAGTCGTCACACTATATTTCTCTTCTGCCAGCTGTCAATATGCTGTATAGTTGCAGGGCCGACCATCATGCCTTTCAACTCTCGCATCACCACGTTTGCTTTTCGACGCTCCGTACCCGGCTGATAGTCGGGCTGGTTTTCTCCTGCTGTTTTAGTTTAGTCCATGGCGGTTCATTTTTCCACCATCGACGCCATCCATGCTAGTATTTCAATATCAAAGTGTTGAAGAAAAAGATATGGTGCAAAAAAAGGAAAGTGGCGGTAACAACAGTGGCGTTGCCGAAACCACTGGATATGATACAGGAAACGATTCGCGTGGTGGCTTTTGCTTCGTAGTTTTTTTTTGTACTTTTCGTTTTTCATCCTCATCCTCTCCTAGCTGATGCCTTGAGTGCTGACACGTAGGACGAGTCCATTGCGCGAGGCTGCGGCTTTAGACATCCCACTCCTCTTCCTCTTCCTCCTCAGGCTCGTCGTTGTTCGTGAGGGCAGAGAATGAGCCACCAAATGCCTTCTTGTTGTTGGCACTGTTGCCGTTGGTCTTGGGAGCGGCCTGCTTGCTTACAGGGGCAGCAGCGGGAGCAGCCTTGGGGGCAGCGAGAGGCTCATCGTCGCCTGAGTTGCTGGCGGCAGCCGCCTTCTTCTTGGAGCTCTTAGTCTTGACGGTGCTCCACTCCTCCTCCTCCTGCTGTGTAGACTGCTCGAATATAGCAGGCGCAGCGTTGGCAGCGCCGTTGGTCTGCGTGGCCGGGGCAGAGGTGGGCTCAAAGGTGTCAAGAGGCGCGTGGAGCTCACCATTAGTCTTAGGAGCAGCATTGGGAGCAACACTGGAAGCACCCTGCTTCCATGCGGTAGCGGCGCCATTGGTAAACTGGGAGCCGTCCTTGGCAGCGCGGCCTTCCGCAAGACGAGCCTGACGACGCTGCTTCTCCTCAAGAGCCTTGCGCTCAGCCTCGGCCTCCTCACGAGCAGCCTTGGCGGCTTCGGCCTTCTTTCTGTTCTGACGCTGCTTTTTGGTCTCGGCCTTCTCGGCGGGCTTGCTCTCCTTCTTCTTCTGCTCGGTGGGCTTGGACTCGCCAAGGCGCAAAACAGTGGGAGCAGCGGCCTTGGGCTCGAGCATATCGTCGACACGGCCAGCCTCAGCAGGCACAGCGGGAGTTTCTTCCTCAACCGGCTCTACCACATTGGCGACTGTCTCGGGCTCAATGGGGGCGGCGGCAGGGACAGAAGTCTCGGCTTTGGGGGCCTTGGCACCATCAATGTGGCTGGCCTTGGACTGCTTGACATACTTCTCGCGCTGCTTGGCGTCAGATTTGGCGGCAAATTTGGTACCCTCCTGTGCTTTGGAGAGCTGCTTGGCAAACTCGCGGTTGGCCGCGGAGTCGTCCATGGTGTCGCGGCCGGTGGTCGTGCTGGCCTGAGGCGCCTTGACCTCGCGGGGAGCATTCTGTGCAGCGTTGGAGGCAGACTGCGCCTCTTGCGCAAAAGCATCCTTGCGTTGCTTCTTCTTTCTATCTTCCTTGCGGGCTTCGGGCTGAGAGGCCTTGGCCTTTGCAGCGGCAGCTCGCCTCTTGGCATCAGACCTGGTGGAAAGATGATAAATGGTGTAGCCGGCGCCAGCGAGGGCAGCATAGCCTCCAATCGTATAGACAAGACTCATCCCAGAGTCAGCCATGGCGGCGGTTGTTTATGTCGGGGAGGATGGCGGAAGCGAGGAGGATGCGATGACGGGACTAGCGTCCGGGTGTACGACTCGACACTGATTTCTGAGCCGTCGTCGTCGTCGAGCCGGTCGGCAGACAATTCAATGCAGCTATGTAAGGGATGGCAGCGGTAGCTGGTCGATGCAGATGCTCTAGTCGATGATGGCCAGGCGAGGTTGCCGCGCTGTCGATCAATGGCGGGATTGAAGTGATACGTGGCCACCTGTCTGGATAATCGCACAAGGAGAAGAGCAGGGGGGGCAGACCAAGGAAAGGGGGACAGAAAAAGAGTTGATAAGAGAGAGATCGGATAAGGGGCCGGGATAAAGGGGACGATGGCAGGGGAATAAATAGGATGAAGAAAAAAATGCGATGGTTCGAGGCGACGAAAGGTGGCTCGAGAACAACTTGTGCCAACAAGCCAAGGTGAGTTGTGTGTGGTTACGGCGTTCTGGCTACGTCGCCAACCGAGACAGCCAGCCAGCCAGAGGCAGGCCACTAAGCCAAATTTGGCCAACTCTAAGCCACGCAGGATCTGAACAAGTCAACGCGTAAAGGGGCTGCTGCTCAGGGACAAGTAAAACTAGCAGAGGATTGCATTCACAAATTCTTTCTTTCTCTTTTATAAAAGTCTATATTTTGATGGAAGCGCTGGCCATCAGTACCAAGGTGAGCATCCTATCGATCAGTGCGAAACACAATGCCAGGACACATGTCCACAAGCTTTCCACCCACGCAACTAATTGCACTGACTCAGCTCTTCGACTGCCGAGTGGCTCGCAAAAAAAGACGCCTGTCTTATCATATGTGGCTTCTTTATTCAATAAGTTTTCCTGTTCGTAATAATTGACGTCTTTGGTTTCAGGGGAAAGCGGGGCATCACTCGACCTCGAGTCTCGGTGCCTCCAGTACCTACCTAATCACCTGAGTACGGAGTAAAACGTACCTATTGATATCGAATGATTTCTACATGATCTTTTTAACGTGCTCTGTACCTGCACAATTCATCACCACACTTGATGTGGCCACCCCCGACAAAGCATACTTGCTTCGCAAATGCACTACTGAGACGATCAATCTCAGCACTTGTTGCCCAGGAGCCAATTTTGGTCGGTCCTCGAATTTACTCGCAGGGGCTCCATGATATCACGCCACCATACAGCCTCGTCCTTCGAGACGCGCCAAGGCAACAGGCTGAATTCGGCAACTGTGGCTTAATAGACGGCGCCTCTGAATCACGAAAATCATCTTGCCGACGCCTCGCTTGCCGCCGTGGGCAAAGTCGTGCGCTCCTCTTCCATCATCATTTCACATTCTTAATCAGTCTGTGACGCAATGAACTGGCACACAAGCGCAGGGGATTCAACAAGCTTTTCCTTCCGAAACGATGTAGCCCGTGGATCATTTGAAAGCGATGTCATGTTTAAGAGAGAAATTGGAGCAGCTTCCGCAGAACATAGACAGATTTCAGAGCTTCAATGCGATACGACGTTTGTCACTGGCAACTGACGACCAGGTACACGGCCTATGATATGAAATTTCCGACTCTAGAGTCTCAAGGTTCGTGCAGACAGACATGCATACCTCGCAGCTCATTTGCCTAAATGCTAACTACTTGACTCCGGTAGAAGGCGAGGCCGAACCAAAAGTACGGGTCGTCTATTATACTTATCCCATAGAATCGACCCCGGGGCGGAGAGCAGCCTCATACGCCAGAGATACAGCTCTCGAGCTAGGCCGCCTTTCAAAGCCCGGATTTCCTCATTAGCATCGCCGCGCTGAGGACCATCTCTCGCGGTTCGCGCACACAGCAGCGCGCCCCAGCCTGCCTAGAACGTCTGCAAGCCTCCAGGGCGCCCCAATTCTGGAGCTACGTTTATATATTACGTTATGCTTCACTTGAGATGTCGTGGAAATTGAACACTGTGCCGGCCGGAGACGCCCGCGAGGCTTATGTCGTGGCGGCGCCTATTGCAAAGCAAAATTGCGACGCGACCCCACCGCCCGCACTCGTGTCCAAGCAGGCATTTCGTCTGGTGCTCTGACTTGATTCCTTGCACCAACTTTCAAAGGTAGCCGCCTGCACCCCTGTATCTAGAAATCATCCCAAGTAGGCTGTCATTTGCATGTACTAGTCTGCCACTATCTATCGGCGCTGGTGTCCCAGCGCTACAACTCTTGCTTATCGAGGAGCACACGACTGCGGGGTCTCTCCACAGCCTTTTTCGTGGGCCATTGGCTTGACATTTCGGAGTCATACTTCTGCTCTTCGAAAATCTGCATTTTTATAAATTGCTTCCTATCGGATCTTGCTTGCCTTGTACCATCGTTTTCGTACCAATCTCACATCATGGCTCCTCGGAAGATTATTATCGATACTGATCCTGGTGAGCAGTGTCCATACACCTCAACCATTCGGCGTTACTAGCTCACCGTCATTGTAGGTGTGGATGATGTTATGGCTATGCTCTTCGCTCTCAGCGCCAAGAAGGAGGAACTTGAAGTTATTATGATTTCCGTCACTTATGGCAATGTTCCTCTTCACTGGTGAGTCTTTGCTTCCCCACCCCCATCTCCCCGCAGCCGTGTTGACAAAAACCCAGCTGCGGACGTAATGTCGTCAGCATGATGCAGGTTATTGAAAAGGAAATGGCCTGGCGCAAATCCAACGGCCGTCCCGAGGGTTTCGAGGCTCTCAAGGCATGTAAGCCTTTGGTTGCTCTCGGCGCAGAGCATCCTCTGGAAGAGAAGGATCTCAAGTTTGACCACTTCCGTAAGTCGTTCCAAAGAGAGCGTTGCTGTAGTACATCATCTTCAGAACTAACAAAATCTATAAAGATGGTCTGGATGGTCTTCACGATGTCCATGCCACATTTCCTGACTTCAGCCCTCCCGAGAAGTGGCTGCACATCTTCCGCGAGCAGGGTTCTTCCGTGACGGACCTGGAGAAGATCTCACCCCTCTTCACGCCGTCGCGCGAGCTCGCGCATAAGGGGATCTTGCGCCTCCTTCGGGAGAACCCCATCGACAGCGTTTCCATACTCACCGTCGGTCCCATGACCAATGTGGCCCTCGCCGCGTCCGAGGACCCCGAGACATTTCTCCGCGCCAAGGAGGTCGTCGTTATGGGCGGCGCCGTCAAGGTGCAAGGCAACATCACACCCGTCGCCGAATTCAACACGTACGCCGATGCCGTAGCCACGGCACGCGTCTTTGCCCTCAGCTCGCTTACGCCGTCGGCGACGATGCCCCCGCCCACCATCAACCGCGCGCTGCCGCCGTACCCGGAGAGGCTGTCGCGGCCGCTGCGCGTCGTGCTCTGCCCGCTCGACGTGACGGAGTCGCACGAGCTGACGAGCAAGTACTTTGCCGAGACCGTGGCGCCGGTCGTGCGCTCCGGTAGCCCGCTGGCCGCATGGATGCACCACTTTGTCGACGGCGCGTTTGCCAAAATTGTGAGCGTCCTCGGTCCGGACACCCAGGCCGGCCTCTCGCTCCACGACCCCATGACCGTCTGGTACAAGCTCGCCGGCGACGACCCCGCCTGGCAGCTGACGGCGGCCGAGGATATTCGAATCGAGACTGAGGGCCAGTGGTCGCGCGGCATGCACATTGTCGACCACCGCGGCAAGCTGCGGCCCGCCGAAGCGACCTTCCTCGCGTCGGTCGATCCGCGCAACGACCCCGAGGTGATCAAGCTAGACGCCGTCGAGGGAGATGAGCTAGGCTGGCTGAGCGTCCTTAAGGGCAACCGCATCTATCGCCTCGTGAAGACGCCTGGCGAAGAAATCTTCAAGGAGGTTCTACTCCAGCAGCTCTTTGACCTGCCAAAGTAAGTGACGAGACGAGTACATAGATGATAGAAGTCTACGAGACAATTTTCATTTCAGATCTGTAACACGCTTCGAACCGCGGACTCTTTTGGTATGAATAATTGTAGTGTTTGTTTGTGTTTGTATGTGCGAATTGCGTAATCGTACCACGATTGCTGAACCATCCAGATAAAAAACGCCGAATCCTTGTTGCGCGCGAGTAAAGCAGAGCTAACGGTAATTGTGGCAGCAGGAGAGACGCCAAGTAGAAAATGCAGAGGTTGCTTAAGCCTTGCAGCAGCGGTTGCGCTGCTCAGGGCAAGCGCGGCCAAACAGCAGGCCCTCGACGAGTACACCGCGGTGTCGGTATTTGACGCGCGCTACAGTCGTTGGACTAGATGTGCTTGATGCCACCTATCACCGACCCCTTGACCTCTGTCCAGTTGATGCTGTCGTCCAGCTTCTCGTCCACCAGCCCTATGGAGCACACGTTGTCGCCGCGCACAATATATACCCCGAGGGGATCTATCGCCGACGATTCGGGGTCGTCTGGCGTTCGAATGATTCGCTCGACGGCATTGCTGAGCACCTAAGCGCGACAGAGTTAGCAAGGCCGATCCGCCTTGGCCGCCGCCGCCTCCCTGCGGGCTTCCGACAGCAGAGATTTGCGCAGCCAGACGCGCGTCCGACACGTGGGGTCAACGTACTATATTTGTAGAGTTGTCGCAGGCTGTCAATGTGCCCACCAGAATCCGCGAGTCGGCCGTGACGATGAGGACCTTTTCTAGAGGCCGAAAGGTTAGTCTGAGCTCAGTCTCGCCTGAGAAGCTTGACAACGGGTGGCGCGGGGACTGTGAAGGCAGGACTCACTGTTAAGGTAGCTTCCTAGAGACGCCATCGTGTGTATTCCGAGCTCCAATTAGTGTCGAGGGTCGACGTCGCGTGCAGAATACTCGGTCGTCGCGGTGCTGCGCTGACAAGGCGTTCCCAGCGGCAGTGGGGGAACTTTTTCTAGCAGAGCGCAGTGGAGGGGCAAGCCAGCTGGATGGATGCAACGCAACAAAGATGCAGGCAATAAATAGTTAGAGCTTGCTCTCTAGGAGAATTTTGACTGGTAAATTTCCTTCGAGGTAGCAAATGGATTATATTTGGATTGCCTTTACGTAGCTACGGGCACAATCAGCGACTGGCGAAGCAGTGGCTTCGCCGCGCACATATCCAGAATCAACTTTGCACACGATTCATCCTGACATGCACACAGGACTTGGCTGAATGTTTCGAGGACTCAATGAATCCGGCTACGTATAGACTACTCTTCTTCACCACGTTGGACAAGCCAAACGCGAGCAATGAAAAGAAAAAAAGAACGAAATTTTGGTGGTTCGCGTTACCTGGAGGCAGTGTAATACCAGGAACACTGTGGAAGGAATCATGTGCAAGCACAGAGGAAACCTTCCAGTGGCCAAAAATAGGAATAATCATAGATCAGTCTCAATAGAGACCTTTCAGAGATTAAACTGAAAAGAACAGATACTACACTTGATCTAAGCCAATAGGCAAAGAGAGCTAAAGAAGAAAGAAAAAAAGGTCCAAAAGATGTGGCGGCAGCTCGCAGTTTTATAGAAGTTGGGCGTTGGGCGGTCAGCGTCGAGTGGCAGAATCTAAGGTGACACGGACCCGCTTGCGCAGCAGGCAGCAGTGCCAGCCGCAGGGTTGCCTGCGCGGTTAGGAAACACAAACAGAAAAATTTGTCAATAAAACGAATCAAGGGTGAGCACGAAATGGTGATTGGGTCAATTGATTAACTGTGGATGCCTTGATAAGGGCGATTTGCCAGACCGCCAGTTTGGCCGTCGCAAAAGAAAATTTGTTGCAAGTGTGCAAAGAATTCACACAAAGTATTGCATCATGAAAGCTGAGTGTACTGTCAAAGGCGGAATGAGTGTCACTCTTTTGCAAACAAGGATACTTGAAGTCCCCTCCGAGGTACCGTTATCTGAATAACAGAACGGCCACTTCTGGCTGTTTGTTCTTATTGCGCCAGTTACTCTTGTTACTTTTCCCCGCCCCCGCCTCGTGTGCTCGCGGGCACACAGAGATGGCTTCAAATCGACTGCTTAATTGATAATGCAGCCATCAATTCCAAGAAATTTTATCGAAAATCAGATCTTGCCCATCATGGCCATAGCAGCCAGCCAATCCACAGCCGTGGAACCTTGTCTTACCGTGGTCCGCATAAATTAGCGGTTTATAGCGTGCAGATTGGCTGAAGAGCGCAATGCAAGGCCGCACTACAGTGGCAACAGGCAGCCCTACAGCTGCCCCCCATTCACACCTCAACTCGAGACTCTTTCACATTGCTCGCAGATAGTCTAAACGCAATCCTCCAACGTAAACTTCTTACACAGGGTGCGATAGTGGGCAAAGGGCATCAAAGCAGTCAAAGGGCCCTTATAGAATCAAATGGAAAGCTATGGAACCGTTTTTAAGGCCACATGTCCACTTTCTTTATGTATGCGCAAACAGAGTGACCTGCAGCCAGGCCGGGTCTACGGCAGTCTGGATGGCTGACATGAAAACGATGCTCTACATCCTCTATTCTGCTTCAAAAATCCACCTAAATTACTATAGCTTCTTCAAATGGCGATCTGTTTTTGGAAACTCTAGGTGCTGACACTCCTGATTTTGTACGTGAAATTCTCGAGGCAGGGCAATTAGAGGCGGTGGTCAGCGCAGTGGCTACGCCTTCGGGCCAAGACAGCGACAATGACCTTGATCAATCGGAGGCAGCCAGAGGACTACCTCTTTTACGAGCCAGCGACGTTGTTTCCGGCGCGATATACGACCGAGAGAATCCGACTTGCATACACTACGACATCAGAATAAAGGCTTCTGTTGTCAGCGCTGGGAAAGTAAGGGCCACTCCTGCAGGCCAGGTGATTAGATCAGACGAGGTTGTCGCACCAAGTGATCTATGGGAAAAAGAACTGCGGGACGAATTCAGATCACTCCGAAGCTCCGACAAATTTTCGGCAGACAGTAGCTATTCGTGCGAATGAACAATTGCTATTAAGGCCAAAAGTACCTGCAGCGGCCTAAAGGACGACATCAAGGGCGAAGACATTCCCTGGGCACGGTTAGACAAGCACGTAGAATCTCTTGGGTTACTCTTTAGGCTGCGCGGTATGGAGATAACGCTGCTTATCGATCTCACCTATAAGGAAGAAAGACGTCGACATGTCCATAGACACATGCAGCTTCGCAGCGAAAAGCAAGTTGGTCATTTTAGGCGGTTCTCGGATGGGTTAATAGATAGCGCAAAACAGCGGTGGACAGTATTAAAATTAGGCTTGCTTTTGGACAGCACTTGTATTCGCCGTATTCGTACTGGCGGCTTTCGCAGCCTTCCGTTCGGCGTCGAGTTTTTGGTATTCAAGCCATAGCTCCTTCATTCGCGCATTTGTACCTCCGGCTGTGAGCATTGCGGAAATTTGTGCCTGTTTTGATGCGATATCTTTCTCGGAAGGCAGCTCGTCAGCTGTCAAATTCGCGCCCGAGTTGTTGGATGTCATGATAAATTTTGAGAGGTAAAAAGGGACTGTGAAAGGAGATGAACTGAGAAGAGCTGATCTGTATGTAGGCCGCCGACACGGCTAGACGTTAATCTGGTTGCACCTTCGCTGTTTGGTGCTTGAAACATTTCTTTTTGTTTTTCAGATCTGTTATTATCCCTTATTACGCTGCACCATTGATACCCACTTTTGCAAAGTTGCACTCTGGCACCGAAGCACTCAAATTCGTGTTTTGGCAAATTGCGAAGTGGTTAAATTCGCGATTTACACCACATCATACCGCATCACACTAAAACACAGCATCTTTTAACACCTATTTCTCTATAAATAAGTCTCTTGACTAGTTATAAAATGTATGTTCTATGTTAATTCTCAGGATATCTGTGGGGTACATACGCCAGAACACTAGCCACATGCGCCACACCCTGCTCCCGTCCCATTGCTATTATCCTTATTTGTGAAACGGTGACACTTATTCCGCCCTTGACAGTACTACTCCGTATGTATAAAACGAATATAAATAATGATGCAGACACTTGATAATGAAGACGGCAGCTGCACTGTACTCCATGTTGTTAAGGTATGCTGTGCGCATCTGCCTGTTTTGCATCGGCCTGTAAACTATTTCGACGGAGCTGTGATCCTTGGTACATGCAATTCTCAGCAATCCAGCTCGCCCATAACAGCAGCAGAACGGCCATGGATGAGTAACTCTCCTCAGAAAGTCATCGATTACATCCAGCTTATAATTCTCTCGTAATTCTCTCCCGGTGTACCAGCGAAGTCGACGCAATCGCCGGATACAGGGTATCAACAAATGTCAAACCATGAAGAGAGAGAACCTGGCTCGTACCCCAACATGATTCGGGGATTAGGCAAAAAAGAGCACAGAACCTAAAAATGCGACATGGAGCATGTCTAGAAAACAATTCCAGGCACATTTTGGCCGTCCGCGCGATATGGTGGCGCGGATTCCCGTCGGCCCAAATAATGGGGTAAAACACAATTTGCAGTCCTCACCACGTCTGCACCACAAACGCACTGAGAGTCTATGCCTACAAAGGGGCTGTTGAAAGTACTATGAATTCGTTTCCATGTCCTGCTGGAAGTCTTCGTTTCTGTACTGCACTCTGCATCGCATTCTCGTTGATGTTGAGTTCTAAAGTTGGCATTCTTCAACAATGCCCACATCGGCGATTAACCAGCCGTCCGGGCTATCTTTACGTGCCAGCGACCAGTGCCTCTGCCCGTGGCCCTACGGAGCAGAATACAGACTACCGATTTATTCTTCACCCCAGCCTTTCTAGCTGATCGCGTGCTACCAGCAGCGTACAGAGCGACCAGGCGAATAAGGTAGTGGTGACATCGCGCCTCCGCATCTCTGGCGCGCCCTTGGATCGATTAGTACAGTGGATAACACCAACCAGCGTCACCCATAAAACGACCAATAGATCATGAGCAACCCCTTGTACGTCGTGCTTCTCTTTACTACGCTCGATATAAAACTTGGCTGCGGAGCATCAATCTTGCGATGCATCACAAAATCGTGGCTTTGGACGCTTGGAATGTCCCAATCCCAGAAGACCTACTTCACCTCCCCGAACCACACACCTACGAGCTTGCAAGCCACACGAGGCAGCTCTCATCCACCGAAGCCATTCAAGATGCCGTCCGGGACGCAACAATCATCGCCACAACAGTCACGTCGATAAAAGGTGCGACCTTGGATATCGCCAACACTCCGAGGCTTCAGTTGATTGTGGCTATTGCTGTGGGCACAGACTGCATCGACACCGATCTGGCAGCGGCCCGAGGCATTAAAGTGGTCAACTGTCCAAATGCCAACACGGAGACTGTGGCGAACCACGTCCTGGCCATGTATTTTGCAGGCCGTCGCCACCTGGTACAGCTGCATAACATGGTGCTGAGAACCGAAGAATGGCCCAAGAATGCCTTGACTTTTGCACTCAATGATCCTAAAGGCAACCCTCCGATAACCTGCAAGGAAGAAATTGTAGGTATCGTTGGCTATGGCGCAATTGGTAAGTTCTCAAGCCTGTTCTGGACAAGAAGTCGTGATGATTTACTAAACCAAAATGCTATGTGACAGGTCGCCGTATCGCCGAGTTGTGTGGTTCCCTGGGAATGAAAGTCCTCATCGCAGCGCGAAAAGGCGCGCCAGCAAGCCCCGACAGAGCGCCATTCACACAAGTCCTCGCCCAGAGCTCCGTGCTCGTCCTCTGCGTACCGCGTGGTCCCGAAACGCTGGGTCTCATATCCGCACCAGAATTGCAAGCCATGTCGCAGCATGCGCTGCTGATCAATGTCTCTCGAGGCGGCATCGTCGACGAGGGTGCGCTTCTCGAAGCGCTGCGAGCCGGCTCCATTGGCGGCGCGGCATCAGACGTGTTCCAGCGAGAGCCGTCGGGCGCCGGACAATTTTGGAAAGAGGGCGACAGTCCGCTGCTCAAGGTGGACGCAGCCGAAGCAGACAGACTTAATCTCGTCGTAACTCCTCATGTGGCATGGTGCTCGACGACGACGTTTCACAACTATCTCCAAGCTTTCAAGCGGCACGTTGAGAACTTTTGCGAGCAACAGATAATATGATCAAGAACAACCAAGTTCGACAAACAGAAATTGACAAAAGTTTGACAATAAAACTGATCAATGCTCACATTCTTGTTCACAGTTACTGACCAAGTATCCTAGTGCACCTAGGACCGCTTTGTAGTTTGAGTCTTGGGGGCTGTTGAATTTGCTCATGCCCTGGTGGTCTGTATTGAGAGAACGACAGACCTCTCCCGGTAGCCCAAGCTTCGCAGAATCGTAATCGACAATTAACTGTTCGTGATTAGATGTTGAAACTCGTCAAGCCGTAATAGCAGCTAAGCATCAGATGTACATGCCTCATCAGCCATGCCCCGCAGGCTCGTCTTCAGGGACTCGAAGAAGGAGAAGATTTGCAAATTGGGTGCGACATGTTGGAATTGCTCGTTGACTTGTCGCAGAAGAAATCTATTTTCAGCGAGTTTGCTTCCAATTCGCTTTCCATGCAATGGCAAACTAATAGACAGAAGGCGCCGAAGAAGAATGACCATGTCTGATCCGCGATGTGGTGTTGCAAGAAATACAACAGCCTTGGTGGAGTTGACGACATGTTGATATCTTGCATCAAGTTGAGCCTCTAGGTACGCCTGCATTCGATCAGCTCTCATGCCTGTGTATCAAATGAAACAGTCGAAAAGAATACCATTTTGAACACAAGGCCGCCCAGGGAGTGAGCGACAAAGATCATCGGAACCTGTCCCTGGTAAATGCTGTGTTCAGTGATCTCGCAACAGATATGCGCACCTCTCCTAGTCGAAAATCCTTATCGCCAACCCCCTTTTTGAATGCAAGGTCGTGCAATAAGTTCCTCGTAACTTCTGAAATGCCAAACAATGGGTTTTGTCTGGAGCACTCCAGCCTCGCCTCGTAGTCATAAGTAAATAGTCTAGCACTGCGTGTGTCAACGTCGCAAGGTAGCCACTCTTTGGGCCAAGAACAAGCAGGGTCGTGATTTTTACACCATGTCGTAGAACTAGAGCCAAACAGGCCATGAATGAATATTATATCGGCTTTATGATTGTCACACGGCTCGTGTAATAACGACAGGCCGAGCGGGGTTGATGCTGGTCCGGCGCATTCGAGTTTCGGACTCGAGATTTGTACGACGTGTTCGTCAGCATGATTTTGTGCGACGGTAGTTGCACTACCAGGATCTTTGACAGGGTTCCGCAATGCCACCGCGAGATTCTTGAGCGAAGAAAATAGTTTGGGGAAGAACTAGATCGAAGGAATGAACGGTTAGTCGGGGTTCAAAAGCTCGAGTTGGCCCTGTTTTTGTTATAACGTGCCATGATGCCTGCGAACTCGTCAGGCGGAATCGCTTCCTTTCTGCGACCATGAACACTCGCTAGCTGCTGTCCGACCTTGCCTCATCTGTCAAGGTCATACAGCGAGCCTCAATCGAGGCCGATGAGTCGCATCATTAAATATTTAAACATGCTTGATTTGGTATACCCCCTGACCCCGTAGCCTTCGCATCATCTGTAGCCGCCGGGAAGACGTGGCGCATACCACTGATGCCATCCTGTTGGGTCATTGGTCGTTGGCTACAGGGATGACGAGAGTAGGTCATGGAAAATCCACCACGCCTCAATCAACTGCGCTACAATTATGCCCTCTTTCCTGTACTGGAGGAGCTTCTTGCGGTGTATTTGCTCTGTCACTTGATACCTGGGTGGCATTGGCACATCAAGGCTGGCCGAGTGCCTACTGGTTGGTTCGATGGCGCGAGCTAGTGCTGAGCTCCTCTTATTTAGGAGAGAACTTCATTGAGGGCGTGGACACGCCAACTCTTCAAGATATCCCCTCAAATCAATCCAAGGACTGCAGTCGCGAAGCCTTGAACGAATAATATTACTGTTGGTCCGCCAGGAAAATATACGCTGACAATGCCAAGTCTCCCGATGGCATTCTGTATGCAAAGCTACGGGCCACATCAAGCTACAGGAAGTAGTCTGTTAGCCAAGTTGCATTTTTGCAAAAGCACTGCAGGGCTGTTGCGTTGATAATGTACCTGTTACTGACAAGACCAAAGGTCCCGTCTTTGACCTCATTGACCTTGAACCATCTATCCGGCGTATCAATGGCACTGTGTCTTTTCCAGAAAATCCAAGCATAGCCCGTCAATTTCCGAATATACAAGCCGATATGCAATGGGAAGATGACATCGACTTGATGAGACCTATCCCCATCACGCGTGAGCAGATTGTCATGATGGGTAAGGATCCAAAGACTGTTGCAAAGCTCAAAGACAAGGAATTGGAGCAAAGTGCCGAAAAATACGACCAGCGAGCTTCATGGTAGATCAAGGCAAACTCGCCGTCTAGGGAGTATATTCCTGTACCTGGCAGATGATTGTCAAGGTGGTGAGACGTACTTCCCTTTTGTGGCCGGTGTCTTGAATGCCGCAGATGATGAAAAGTATGCGGTAGCAGAGAACGGCGAGGGCCTTTTGGTGAGGCCGAAAAAGGGGAGCGGCATCTTTTGGAATAATCTACATGCAAATGGCTCTGGGGATATTCGCGTGACACATGCTGGGCTGCCGGTTCTGTCTGGAATAAAGATTGGTCTCAATATATGGAGTTCCTATTTCCTTGACTCGCCGATTGTTGGCGCATAATCTTCGGCGATCTTTGCTAGTTGCGAGCTCGAGTTTTAGCTATTTACTTTGTTGAGCAGAATGACCCGAAAGGTGTCGTAAGTTCTGTCGACAGACAGCAGTCCTGTTTCGTCGAGTTGTAGTGCAGGTTTGGGGAGAACCACCACAACGCGGATCAGCTGCCGTTTACCGATCACAAAGACGAGACTGACGTGACAATCGCGCCGTGTTCCAAGTCCGAAGATGGCCATGGTTGGCCGGGGTGGCTCGCCGATACGGCTGGGCAGGACAACAGCAGAAGGGGATGGCGGAAGACAAATCTTCCTAAATCGTTCGAGATGACGATTGCATCATGATTACGCCTCTACAGTCGTTTTGGGCTTCAAGTCAATTTGTTATTTTTAAAATGAATTAGTATGACGGGCTGGCCGTCAATGTGGCGGGATCAAAGTGAGAGCATGAAAAGCGAGGGTATCGCAGGCCGGCACGAGCAGTCAGCGAATGAAGAACTGGATAAATGTGTTATGCTAAGAGAGGAAGAGAGGAAAGATCTGGAGGTGGCTGACTATGAGGGTCATCCTCAGTGGCAGGCGTCGTGCGTGCCAGCAGTCAGGCTGATATCCCGCTACGAGGCAGAAGGATTCGATGGCAGGACCACCACGGCTCTTTCTTTATCTTTGATTACTGTAGAAAGAATGTGGCAGTTACTCGCTGACTGTATTGTAATTGAGTCTCCCTGCATCCTACTGGATCGTAAAGGCCTTGACTAGTTCCTCTTTATCAATGCTACGATTGACCAGCGCCCGGAATTGCCCTTTCTGCTGATACAGCTCAGCTGGTTTACCAAATTCCACCACTTTTCCATTATGCATGACCAGCACCTTGTCCAGGTGAGCGACGGTTGCCAGTCTATGAGCAATCACCATGACTGTGGTGTCTAGCAGCCCCTCTCGGATCACAGCCTGTATCGCGGAATCCGTCTCCATGTCCACGGCACTTGTCGCCTCGTCCATTATCACAACCTTTTTCCGCGAGAGCGTCGCTTGGATGAGACATAAAATCTGTCGCTGACCCTGAGAAAGATTGGCGCCGCCATCACTGACCATGAACGACAAGCCAAGCGCTCTTGCACCACTCTTCGTTGCTACGTTCGCAGTCGTGGGAAAGAATCGAAATCGCTGCAAGCAGGCAGCTAATTCCTCGTCCGAGTGTGCATTGTCTGGGTCGATGATGGCTCGGAGTGTGCCGCCAAAGAGATATGGATCTTGAGGAATGATGAGGATCCGTTTGCGCAGCACTTGGAGCTTGATACGCGAAATGTCCACCGAATCGACGCGGATGGTTCCGCCTCTTTTCTCGATAAGCCGGGCAAAAGACAGCGCAAGAGTTGACTTTCCAGCGCCTGTTCTGCCAACCACGCCAACCCGCTCCCCAGGCTTGATGGTAAAAGTTACATCGCGGAGAGTATCAGGCAGCCCAGGACCATACCCTGCTTTGTAGTCGTAGACTTGAACTTGTCCCTCTTCAGGCCATGAATCTCCAACATCTGAGCCATCAGAGGGCTCCTGCTCAATCGAACCATACTGGACAAGCCTCTCGGCGGACATGAGCCCTGAATCCATCGCGGATATGTGCCCAAGGCAGCTCGACAATGTTTCGCTGAGCTGTACAGCAAAGGACAGTGTCGTGCCTACAGTGCCAGCTCCCGCCCCGGATACAGCAATGAAGTAGCAAGCCAGTACGACGTAGGCGGCGCCCAGGGACCCGATCTGAAAATCTGTCACAACGCTGTGCAGACTCTGATACCATATAGCAGACGCTCTTCTATCGAGTAGTCGGTTCGCGCGCTGAATGAAATGGTCTTTCATTTCGTAGGCGCGCAACGTGGAGACACCGTCCGGAGCATACAACGAACTGCAATGCTGTAGGAATACAGATGATGCCGTGGATTCAATCGCAGTCAGATATTTTGTCGCAGGAATGAGATTTCTTCCAAAGTTGAAGAATAAATAGAACACACCAATTATGAGCGGGGTACTGTAGAATGACAACGAGGTACTGCGATGGTGTTAGTATACCTGGGAAGGGCGCACGAAAGCTCTCTACGATGCCAGAAGCTTACCTAGTCCACATAAAGGTGATGAGCTGACTGATCAGCGCGAATAAGGGTCCAATCGCGTATGTCAAGTCCTCATCAAGGTTTCTCATGTCTCGGTCACAGCGCTGAAGAATCTCGCCGTGCGAGGCCGACTCAACCCATTGCAGTGGTGCTCCGAAAATATGCTCCGTTATCTGATGGAACAGCTTCATTGAAGCAGTTCTGTGGAGCTTGAACATGATGAATCCTCTCAATGAAACGGTCACCGTTGTCAAAGCGCTCATGAGCATGTATGCTTGACCAGGAGGAAGGGAGTTGGGCCTCGAAGGCCCTAGAGAAGCTTCGCTCCCAGAAACCCATTCCTCGAGCCAAGAGAACGCAGACATTCTGATCCATTCGCAAACAAGTAAAGAAGTTAGAACAAGCAGCCAGCTTGCTCGGCCACCGCTGGCATCGAAGTACATGACATAGGGAGCCATGTGGAAACTCTTCCCTGCTGTATCTGGACGAGTAGGCTGGACCGGCATGGTGGTTTCTTTCTCAGACGGATGAAGATTTTGCTGGCAATACAGTGAGTAGTCAAAGCCATCATTCGGGGGAGAAGACCCTCTAGAAGCCTGTTCGGTTGATGAGGAAGTGCCGTTGGACACGAGCTCACTCGTTGCAGTCTGATCGCGAATAAGTAGTCGGCATGAGATCTTGGAACGCAATTGATCCTCGTGATGCGTCACAAGAACGAGGGTCCTGCCGCGCGCAAGGCTGCCACACAGTGCCTTTTCTACAATCCATTCGCGGACTTCGACGTCGACCGCGCTCAGCACATCATCCATCAACAGGAAGCTAGCTTGAGAATAAAGAGCCCGCGCGAGCGCGATACGAGATCGCTGACCGCCGCTGATAGAGACACCTTTGATTGAAATGACAGTCATATCTCCATCTTCGAACCTGAGTAGGTCTTTGTCCAGCGCACAGCAGTAAAGGGCACAAGCATAGCGCTCTTCAACCATTGGCAGACCAAAGAGAACATTATCTCGAATTGTTGCATTGTCCATCCACGGCGTCTGGGATACAAACGCAAAAGTGCCAGGCTTGACCCAGTCCAGCGCAGGATTTTCCTCGCTGTGTTCGCTTTTGAAAGATTGAGGACGACAAATGTTACCAGACAAGATCTTTGCTTCACCAGCAAGAGCAGACAAGAGCAGAGACTTTCCGCACCCCGTCTTGCCGGTTATTATGCTCAACTCTCCGGTAGGAAATTCTGCCTCGAGGTTCTGCAGATGAAAAGTTGCCTTTTCGCTCACTTTGCTGTGCCAAGTAACGGTAGCATCACGCAATGACAATGCATTGCAGGAGACAAGTTGAGGCCCGATTATCTCTTCCTTTCTCAGAAAGGCATCCAATTCGCCCGCAGTTGCCCAGCCGGTTCTGATTGGAGAAAACTGTCCTGGGATAGCCACTAGATTCGACTGAAGCTCTTTGAACAGATTGATGAATGTAAACGCCACCGACGCGGTCAGAGCATGACCCTGCCACGCATAGACGTAGATCGGGGCACCACTCAGAATGTCTGGGCCAATATTTTCGACCATTACCATCCAGAAGCGTAACCAGGCAATGTCATTATATCCCTGCACCTCTTTGTCTCTGATGTCGTAGATTTTCTGCTTCCAAGAGGGCTCCGCGGCAGAGAGTTTAATCTGGCGAATAGCGAGAAGCGCCTTGTGCAGAACCGCACTTCGCTCACGGCCAAACTTCCAATTTTTGATCAGCAAGGCAGTCCAGCGCTCCACCATTGATGCGGTAACAGGCGCTATGAAAAGCACAGCTGCGATGGCGACGGCGACCGACTTCCAACCGACGAGGGCGATGAGGACGGCAGTTGTGGTAATGAGCTGTGTCGAAAGCCCGACGACCACATGGCAAGTGGAAAACCAATAACAAGCGCGAAGGCTGTGTATAAATGTTAGCAGTAATTCATTAGATTTTAGAGAGTTTTATTTCGAACCTGAGACCGTCCATTTGTAGCCATGTTTCCTTGCGTTGTGCCTGTTTGTCCTCGGCGCTGACAGGTATAGCGGGTAGAGACAAGATCTTTTGGTACGTCAACGCTGACAAAGTATTTTGCATCGGTATATCAATCATGCTAGTGCCTATCCATCTTATCCAAGCGCCAAGGAGAACAGGCAAAAACTTGGATCCTCCGAGGAGCAAAGCCAAAAACAGACTGTCGCGGTTGCCAGCCTCGCGTTCGCCGCTGAGATGCTGCAGCAGCCGGTAAGTGACTAGCTTTGGCCCGAGAAGAGCCAATGCGTTTAATATTGCCAGAAGCCATTGGAGAGCTAGCGGGCCTAGGTACTCCCAAAGTAAAACGACGCCGAGCTTGTGCGAGTCCAGCCCGCGCGCGAAACGTCGATGACTCTCCGTCAACTTCTCTGTTCGGAGGCTCGTGGAAAGAACTGGTAGGGCTCCAACGTCCTCTCGCCTTAACGTGTCGAGTTTGAACACTTTTCTGGGCCATAGAAACATAAGGACCTCGATGAGGGGTGCCGTGTTCTGTCGGTCGACAGACAAGCCTCCCTGTAAGTCGCCGTTTCCTCTTGGAATTGAAAGAAATACAACAAGCAGCAGAAGTGACGGCAGGATCTTGACTAAAAGTAGCCACGAATTATCTGAATATTCGGGCTCTTGGCTGCAGCGAATGACTTCCAAGCCGAGGAGGAATACAGTTGAAGCAGCCGCGTCAATCACCGAAGGAGAAGAGTTCACAGCTTTTGTTTCATAGTATACTTTGATGGCATGGCTGGCCGCGATGACCTGATTTTCCTGTAAGCGATGGGCTTCAACAAGTTCCATTTATTTTCTCACCCAGGGTAAAATCCGACCCCAGGAAGCTGCCAAGTCCACAGCGCCAGTAACAGCAGCCCACAATCCAATAGCAGCGCTGGCTGTCATGATCAATCTTCCTCGGGAAGCTTTTGGCAAGCCATGCCGGTAAAGAGGTAGGATAATGATGCTCAAAATACCGTGTGTGGCCATCATCGCAAGCAAAATCGATTCCATGTCGGCCCAGGGTGCAAGTACTCGCATCGCCGACTGCCAACCCAGGCTGCCACTCGCAGCTTCATTCATAGCAGCACGATACTGATTAGAATAAGACATTCAGTAAGATTCAAAGCAATTGTTCAGTGTAGTTTCCAAAATCATGTGGTACCTTTTCACGATTTGCTTTTATTCCTTCGTTGGCCCAACCCCCGCGCGGCTGGCTGCACGCAGCAAACCCCGCACGCCTCCCAGAGCCTTGTTGTCATCGAGACGTAAATAGCATGGGAAGTAAATCGGTATACCTTGAGGGTGATGACTTGTTTGCCGCTTTCTTATCAGCTCACCACAAACAGCGGCGGACAGTTTTGTCACCCACGTGGTATCTTCCGATACCAAAAGGCTATGAGACTTTGCTGTAGGAAGAAGTGGACCACTTTCCCCTATTTGTGTGCGTGTGCACTAAATCTGTTACAAATAGAAATAGTTCTACAGCGAAGCAAAGTTGTCATGCATTGTTCAGCTCCAAAGCTTGGCATCGAGTCTAATCTAGCAGCAGGCGTTCATGGCTCATGTCTCACACAATGGCGAACATGTGCGAATAGAATAATGTCTTTCGGTATAATGAACGCTGCACTACACCTAGGTCAATTACACGGTAATCCAAAGTAGATCAAAAGGGCCCTCGATTGCCCTGGTAAATGTCCTTCTAGGAAAAATACGATATTTATTGGAAGCCTCAGTAATTATACATTCTTATAGATCATTATCGATTTACTAGTCTACGCTCATTGAGCGTTGAAGTCTATTTTTTCGAGCATACGATGTCTCGTGCGAAAGTATTGTAGTTATCCCTACAGGGTTGGAGAATGAAACGGCGTAATAATGTATCTAGGATAAACATCAGGTTCTCCGTACTTGACAAGAATACGCACTGTGTCGCCTCTTCTAGGCACCATAGCGCCAAGCTGACTTTTCACAGAGAATTGTGCAAAAGAACTTTTAAAACCCGTATACTCTATGAGCACATATGTCCGTCTCTGACAATCCTGCCTAGATCATCATGGCTATCTCGGGGCTTCTCCTGATATCTGAATACAAATATTCTGAATACTTTAAACTTTAATGAAATAGAAATATACAAAAAGAAAACTCCTCCTTGAAAATGTTTCTTGATCAAAAAAATATAATGGCCGAACAATAAATTTTTATAAAGAGCTACTTATCTCTGGAGAAAGTTTTAAACAGCACCTTTAGGCTATTTATGTACATTATCAGAGGTGCAACACTAGCATGGTTAGCTAGAGGTTACTCGATGCAACGCCGTCGCGACTGGTGGAGCACCAAGCTTCTTTTTTCAACCACTTCTCTTCCAGCCAGCATCCAAGCTCGCTGTCGCATTCTAACACATTTACATACGGCGCTATTTATGCGGGTGTCCTGGCATTGCATTTGTGACGATCAGACTCATTAATCATACTACGCCACCGAATGCGCGACACATGACCCAGCGACAACACCAACGGTACACGAAAGCAGCGAGTCGAGCCAAGATATAGCCGCCAGGATGATGCACCCGTCGAGGCAAGCGCGCGTCGATGACGAGCCCATGTCGGGTATCGCGCTCGAAGATCTCCCCGACGACCACGACTACAACCTGCCGACAAACATTGCTGGCGCGTCGTCTGAAAAGGCGTCGGCCATCCTCGGCCAGCTCAATCGCAAACGTCTCGCAGCTACAATCGCCGTCCCAACCGACGATGGACGCGTGCGTGCCAAGCTCCGTGAGATGGGCGAGCCCGTTACCCTATTTGGAGAAGGTCCGGGCGATCGACGAGACAGACTGCGCGAGCTCATGACGATACAGGTCGAGCAGGCAGGCGGCGAGGCTGCCGATGTGACAATGGAGGACGCCGAAGAAGAGGAAGACGAGGCGGACGAGGAATTCTACTCCCGCGGAGGTCAGGCGCTTCTGGAGGCGCGCATCAACATTGCCAAATACTCCCTGCCGCGGGCCAAGCAAAGAACAGCCTTTCAACGTCTCGAGTCCAAGATTCCCCTGCGTACCCAAGTCAAGTCCCGCAAGCAGATCAAGGAGCGAATGGCTGCATTTGAGCTACAGGGAAGTCAGATTGTCGGCGAGCGTAACATTAGCATGACGAGGATATCACCCAATTGCGAGCTTGTTGCTGTCGGAAATTGGGGCGGACAGGTGAAGCTCCTCGAACTACAAAGTCTCGACGAGAAGATGGCCTACCGAGGGCATACAAATAAGATTAGCGGAATCTCCTGGTTCCCTAGAGCTACACTACCAGAGTCTAATGTGTCGGCCGACTCTGTGAACCTCGCGTCGGGCGGCGCAGAGGGCCTGATCAACCTCTGGTCCCTGAACAAGGACACTCCGCTCGCTACGCTACAAGGCCACACGCAGCGCGTATGTCGGGTGGACTTCCATCCGTCAGGACGCTATCTCGCATCAGCCTCTGAAGATACTTCCTGGCGACTCTGGGACGTCGAAACAAGCAAGGAGCTTCTGCTGCAAGAGGGCCACTCCAGGGGCGTCTACGCCGTCAGCTTCAACAATGACGGGTCTCTAATAGCCAGCGCTGGACTAGACAGCATAGGAAGGATATGGGACGTGCGGTCAGGGAGGACCGTCATGATTCTGGATGGCCATTTAGACGGACACATCAAGCCCATTTATGCGCTGGATTGGAGCGCAGACGGACACAGAGTGCTGACGGGATCTGCTGACGGCTGGATCAAGTGCTGGGATCTGCGTAAAGTGCAAAGGACGGGAGGTTTCGGAGCCCACAGCAGCGCCGTCTCGGATGTGCGCTGGTTCAAGGGTATGGACGATCCCTTGGATGGCATTCCACCGCCGCTGGATGACAAGGGCGTGCAGATACCCAAGAAGACGGGCACGTTTGTCGTGTCGGCGGGCTTTGATCGCAATGTCAAAATCTTTTCTGCCGACGATTGGAGCTTGATCCAGACTCTGGGCGGCCATACCGGCCCAGTCACTTCCGCCGACTACAGCCGAGACGGTAAATGGATTGTAAGTGGTGGCCATGATCGCACTGTCAAGCTGTGGGGGCGAAACGACGGGGAGGCTGCGTAGAAGAAAAACGGACTTTATTAATTACACAATGCAACTTGTCAATAACTACAATGCCCACAATGAAACGCCACGAGAAAGTTGTGCAAAATGATTTGAATTCCTTTTTCTAAATTCGAGAGGAGGAGTTTGTGAGTTGTACAAACTGACAAACTGTTGGGCGTAGATGGTGGCGAGTCACCTGATTGGCTGATTTTGCACTGACAGCCATCTGGCCTAGAACCATTCGCGCGTCATGGACCCCTGCGAAAGCCTCCAAACTCAATGCCCCCCAGCAACCTCGTTTTTCCGACGACATATTTAACGCAGGCGCACTGCTCCCCATGCGGCAGACGAGGCGGAATTCTCTCACTCTCTACATCCAGTCGACATAAAATTTGGCTTACAGACGACATCTCGCTTCGTCCTTTGGAACAGCCAGCCTCCCGCGCCCCAATCGGCCCAAACCGCCGACGCCGCAGCAATGGCAAGCATCGATCGATACCGGCCTCCGCGCGAGGGTTACCAGCCGCCCACCGTAGCGAATCCCCCTCGACAAGAGCAGCAGCAGCCGGCGCCGGCGCGTTCGCCAGCGACGCGACGCGAAGTGCCTCCCGCGGCGCCCACACCTCCCCCGCCGCTGTCTCGCCACTCGCCGCCGCGCTCCCAGACGCACACGCCCGCGGCCGCGGTGGCAGCACCAGCAGCAGCAGTACCGGCGGGATCACAGACGCCGCTGCTCGGCGCGAATCAGTGGTCTTTTACGCCGGCCGAGGTGCTGAGCACGCCGTCCGTCATTGACGGTCTCTCGCCCGAGGAGGAGCGGCTGCGCCGGGCCAAGGGCGTCAACTTTGTGTACCAGGCCGGCGTCATGCTCGATCTGCCGCAGATTACGCTGTGGGTGGCGGGCGTCTTCTTTCACCGCTTCTACATGCGCTGCAGCATGGTGCCCGAAAAGGGTGGTGTCCATCATTATGTAGGTTTTACGACTAACGCGCGAGACAATGAAACGCGACAAGAAAGAGAAACGGCTGAAGAGTATCCCAAGACTGACACGTGATGCGCAGAATATTGCCGCGACGGCGCTGTTCCTGGCCAACAAGGTTGAAGAAAACTGCCGAAAGACAAAGGACATCATCATAGCGGTCGCCAAGGTCGCGCAGAAAAATGCCAAACTCATCATTGACGAGCAGAGCAAGGAGTACTGGCGCTGGCGCGACAGCATCCTCACGTACGAGGAGGTGATGCTGGAGCAGCTCACCTTTGACATGATGGTGGACAATCCCTACCGCAACCTGTTTGAGCTACTCGGCAAGCTCGACATTGTGCACAACAAGCACCTCAGGCAGGCAGCGTGGGCCTTTTGCAACGACGCATGCCTGACGGCGCTGCCGCTGCTCATCGAGGCGCGCGACGTCGCCATCAGCGCCATCTTCTTTGCCAGCGCGCATACGAACCAGCAGATTGACGACGTGAGCGGCCAGCCCTGGTGGCGCCACCTGCGCGGCGACGAGGCGCGCTGCGCAAAGGCGGTCGAGGTGATGCGCCAGTTCTACACGGAGAACCCGCTCCGCAAGCAGAACCCGTCGCTGCCGTCGCCCGCCTTTCATCTCGAGCACACGCGGCGCCGCGGCGACGCCGGGTCGGCGGCGGCGGCGCTCGGCGGTGCAAACAACACACCGCTGCTGTCGCCGAATAACATGAGCACGCCGCGGGACAGGGATAGCCGCAGCCCTGCCGTGCGGATGACGAATGGCGATGGGGACAGGAGGATGACGGAGCCGCCAAGGTCGCCGGTGAAGAGAAAAGAGCCGGATGCGGAGACGGTCGGCGACGGCGGGCGATCGGACAAGAGGGCCAGGCTGTCGGAGGATGAAGGCGAAGTGGAAGAGTAGTTGTGGTGATGAACGGAGAGTGGGTGGGGGTTTCTGGCATGTCATTTCACTTTTGATATAGATCTTTTCTTACGGATATGCATAGCGGCGTTGGGTATACCTGGGAATTACGTTACTGCTATACGGGCCCTTGATGGCAGGCAGCTTTTTTTGTTCTCCCTTTTTTTTTCGGGCAGATGAAGGGGAATAGTCTTTATTAGGAATCCTCGTAAAAGGGTCAATACATGTGTATGAGATGATTCTTTTTTGGAAGCCAATGGAGTAGGGTCGAGATGGGCGGATCGCATATCGAATAGTGATTTCCATTATAGTTTTACATGGGCCGCAGGAACGAAGTAGTATCAGCACGGAGCTGCAGCGTTATTCACTTGAATGATGTAGCATGTGGTCAAGACCGTAGATCACTTTCCACTGGTCAAGTGTCGAAAGCGGTGTGAGACAAAGTCTCGACAGGGGCAGCGCGATGACCCGTGATTGAGGCGTTGCGCCACACGTGGCTAAGGGGAAGATCCCAATGTTGCGATCTGATGTACCCGGGCTCTGCCTTGTTCCTTGAGGCAGAAAGGAAAAACACGGTAGAAGGGACTAAAGAGATGAGTAAAGGAGTGAAGTCTACAAACTACGATGATACCGGCTGTGGCTTAATATTAGCCATCATTGCTTCAATAGCGAACGGTACCAGTGGCATGCAGTAGGTAGGTAGGTACCTCCTATGGCAGCAACCCCCCGCATTTTCCAGGCCTATGCCTTGTAAATAGCCACTAAGCTGACATGCATTTCGTAAGGTACAAGTATTACGGATTACTATTTAGGCTAATAGTCTCCGTATTTAATATTAGCCGACAATGCAGGTCTTGCCATTTTGACTCGTGATGCGGCTCAGCGCCACAAATTTTTCAGACGAGGAAAGAGAAAAAAAACCGTGTTCTCGTCCGACGCACCGAACCGCCTCCCTAGTCTCTTCTTTCCCCCCTACACCTCTTGGTGACCAGACTTGCTCTACAAAGATCCAAACACCACCTTCATCCTCGTTCTCAAATGCATATACCGACACAAACGCACCCCCGACCTGCCTTTTTCAAATACCAGATGCGTATTGCCAGCCAGCTAAACGCCCACACCCTGCTTCGCGCCGACACCACCAAGCGCGCCGACCCCGAGCGACGTCGTGGCTCGAATTGACTCCATCGCGAACCACCTGCGCGCTTGCCACCCTGATTTACTGTGGGAGGGCAGGCAAATATTTTCTTTCATTTTCCTTTTGATTTCATTTTGTCGCTTCAGCACAACTACTACGCACTGATAATCACGACTACACGATCCCCGACGTCATGATAAGCCCCACCTCTGCCGCGCGCAACATTGTGCGCGGATTTCCTGGCACGCCTGCCACATCTGGCGATGAGGATTCCGACTGTGGAGGGGCCATGGGTCGGGTCACGCTTCCCCAGGCTAATAGACGCGGCCGTCACCGCATCGACGACGTCGTCAGCGCCAACTGTAGTCCCGTCATGCGTCCCACGCCCTCGCCTAGCGTCTCTGGCATCGCAAAGCTTCGCATGCAGATGGACCCTCTCAGTCTCGATGCCGCATCGCGCTCCAGCTCGGCCACGCGTCTGGGACGACGGGTGCCAGAAAACGGCTCCGCGCTGGGCCTTGAGCTCGATAGCCGCTCCCAGAGCCGCGACGGCGCCCCGAGCGAAGCTGGTAGCGAGGGCTACGAGACGGCTTCGACCGAGTACGAGGTGAATCTCGAGCACGACTTTGTCAGCGAGAGCCTGCGCGATCGCCCGGGCATCATGGAGGCCCTCGAAGGCGGCCTCCATCCTCGTCGCAAGATGACGGCCCAAGAGTTTGAACCCCTGCGTTGCCTGGGCCAGGGAACCTACGGCACCGTGCTTCTCGTCAAGCAGCGAGCCACTGGAAAGCTCTACGCGCAGAAGCAGCTCAAGAAGGCGTCGCTCGTTGTCCATCGAAAGCTCGTCGAGCAGACCAAGACGGAGAGGCAGATTCTCGAATCTGTCAATAGGCACCCCTTTGTTGTCAAGCTCTTTTACGCTTTCCAGGACCACGAGAAGCTCTACCTCATTCTCGAGTACGGCCAGGGCGGCGAGCTCTTTACCCATCTCAACACGGAAAAGATGTTCTCCGAGACCCATGCCGCCTTTTACATGGCGGAAATGCTGCTTGCCATTTCGCACCTGCACACCAACCTCGGTGTAGTCTACCGCGACCTCAAGCCGGAAAACTGCCTCTTGGACGCCGATGGCCATCTCTTGCTCACCGACTTTGGCCTCTCCAAGGTCAGCGCCGAGGAATCCAGCGAGAGCTGCCACTCGTTCCTCGGCACCATCGAGTACATGGCACCCGAGGTTATCTTGGGCAAAAAGTACGGCAAAGCCGTCGACTGGTGGTCCTTTGGCGCACTCGGCTACGACCTCATGACGGGCAACCCGCCCTTTCGCGGTCAGAACCACGCCAAGATCCAGGACAATATTGTCAAGCAGAAGCTGTCGCTGCCCTACTTTCTCAGCGCCGACGCAAAGGACATGCTCACGCGCCTCCTGCGCAAGGACCCGCACAAGCGTCTCGGCTCCAACATGCCCAAGGATTTGCAGACGCTCAAGGGCCACCGCTTCTTCCGCAAGATTGACTGGAAGCGCCTCGCTGCTCGCGACCTCGAGCCGCCCATCCAGCCCATGATTACCGACCCGGAGCTCGCCGAGAACTTTGCACCCGAGTTTACGGACCTTGCCCTCAGCCCCTCCCTCACTGCCGTCAAGGAGCCCTGGGCCATCCCGGCTTCCGCCAAGGACGATGTCTTTGGTGGTTTCAGCTTCGTCGCCTCGTCTAGCCTCCTTGAGGCGCACGCTTTTCCCATGGCGAACGGCGTGCCTGGCGCTTGACTACATGGCGGAGCTTGGCAGGACCGCACGTCCCAGGGCATATGTTCCTTTTAGATTAAGTCACCAAAAGTTATCTCTGCTTTAGAAAAAAGTCATGTCTCTTTTTTAGCATTTCTAGTGCATTGTTTTGCAGCGTGTCATGGTTTATAGACTTGGAGCCACAGCTGGCGTGATTTGATGGGAGTATACATAGTTTTGATGGAAGACGATGTTGGGATGATGAAATATTTGCATGGTAGAATTGATTACATGTCCGCTTTGGAAGCTTCCCGTGCAATTGCATTGCTCATTTATGATCGAGTTCGCGCCGTGACTACAGATGATTCGAAAGAGACACCATACATGCATGTACAACAAAGTCAACTACAATGGCAGGGAAAATTTCAGCCCACTGGCCAGTCAGAGACGGATGCCAGCCTCATCCTCCACAGCAGTTCTCAGAGAGTAGCATCTGAAGTTGCGGAAGGGGAAGCGGCAGCGATTGGTCTAGGTCGAACGGGTGGTTGCTTGCATCGAGAACCTCGAATAAGTAGATAGGTGATGCTTCACCGATCCATGCCAAACGTTATGAAATGACACGCTTTCGGGGTCGTGGCGATAAGATTATCATGTAGTAATCAATCGAACGTGGTGTTGATGACCGCGGCGTACTTGGTGGCAACCTGCACAACGACGCTGTCAGACATGTTGGATGTGAATGATGACGCCGGTATGCATGAAGGGGAATTTTCCGGTTTTCACATTAAGTGTAGCTACACCTGGAAACTACATAAAAACATGCCAGTTGGAGAGCCTGACCAGTCCATGTTATATCTTGGTCGCGGTATTTTACGAATACTTGCCTCGCTGAGAAGGGCATCTCGATCTAAACATCGATCAAAGAACAAGCTTGCGTACGCCACTGCGGCAGTGATAACCCCTGTGGCGCCGATCATGGATCTTGAGACAGATTAGACCAAAGACGACCATAGAAAACAACCCGTTCCTTTGGCCATGTAGCGGTCTAGGTTCCCAGCTTCAAAGCACCGACACTAGATGAAGTACAGGCGGGCATCCCGATCCCGCAAAGCCAACAAGTTGATGCAATACTTCAACTTCAATGATGCCAAAAGGTACCAGCTGCCAAGCAAAAAGATCAAAAGCTTAAATCTTTTGTTGTGTAGATGTGTACGTATGCTTCTACGGCTTGGCCTGCTCATGCACCGCCCAGTGAGATGTAAAGAGAGTTTACTTGGCACAATGCAGAAGAAATACGCAACTTCGGCATTGATCATCCTTTTATCTTTTGCCATGTCCCAACGGCGTGTGTGCACGAAATACCCCCCTCCCCAGACGGCGGATCATTCCAACTGCGACAAAAGCCCATCCAATCAGCGTGCTGCCCAATGCTAATAAACGCAAAACCCCCTAACTAACTAACGAGCCGTCGTGCCATGACTTGCCAATCCTTGCATGTGTGGTTGGTGTGTTGTGGCGTAGCGTGGCATCAAATGCCCAGGCCAGAGGCCTCTTCTTGGCATTTTGCAGAGCAGACAGCGAAAATGAAAAGAGGAAGATGGCCTGCGCTTATCATGCATCAAACGGCTCCGCCTCATTACGCAACACAGAACGTTTTGTCCCTTGGCAGCCCCTCTACTTTGAAAGCAATCAAGTCTCCTTGTGAATCGGCGCGGAAGGAAAAGAAAAAAAAAAGTAGAAGAAGAAGAAGAAGAAGAAGCAAAAAAGAAAAGCATCGGCCAGACGATGGAGGGTTTCTTCTCCCCGCGCACACCACCTGTTTCCTAGCATTCGGCTGGTTTGCTGCGCCGGCGGCACCATTCGAAGCCGAGAAACTAGCAACTCGATTAGGCTTGCACACTTGTAATTAGCTTCACACTGGGCTTACACGGCAGAAGGGGGGGCCGAGAGGCGCAGGACTTTGGAATCTTAGCGCCACTTATTACCCCGGATGGACGGTGACCGAGAGACATTCAGATATCCTCCAATGGAAGCGCAGGCATTGCTATGCCGTGGTTCCTGAGGTGTGAAGCTTGTTTTTTTGTCTTGTTCTACCCCGTAGTAAGTTTGACCTCTTTTTTTTACAAGAAGCATACACCCACTGCACCGCGGCCTTATTATGCACCAGGCCGTCTGGAACTTGCCCGGCCGCTCTTGCTTTTGAACCCAGTAGTCATCTGATTGATATGGATTGATACTTGTGGCCGTCGGCCCGCGTCTGGGTCAAAGTACATGGCAGAGAAGAGGCAATACTTTACAGGAGGACTGCTCACGGCATCACGAATCTGTCCGTGCCACGCAGGCATGAAAATGTCGGTGCAACTATGCATGTGGTGATCGCTCATATCCGCAAGTCGAGCCCAAGAGAGTCAAACGCCAACTTGGCAGAACACATTTACCAAGCCATCTAATCTACACCCTCCCCCCATCTGATATCAAACGCCCCTTTCAGACGGGGTGGCTCCCTTTTGGGCGTGGGCAGTACGTACTGGAGTAATGGTTTGACCATCCCCCAAGCACTTGCTTGGTATCCAAGCGTCTTCGAGGTGTGATTGTAGTCTGGGGTGTGGCACCGTGCTGCATTGTGGCAGGCACTACCGGCAGATAGATCGAGTACATATCTCAAGCGAACCCTCCTCGATGTGAATTTTCTGCTGCCCTTGTATTTCTGACTTGTTGATGCTACAATATTTTCTAGTCCAGGTTTCATTCATCTACTTTGTGACTACGAAGTAGAAGCACGACGAATACACTACGTCCACTCGTAATAGTGCTACAGAATAATGGTATCAGGCAAACAATCTGCCGGCGCTGTAGCGCTGGCTACTCTCAGTATGACTCCGACTTCTGCAAATACGGCTTCATCGCCCTCTACTAACGGCATGCCCCCCCCTATAGATGCTATTGGAGCTTCTGCAGCCAGCGCACCCCATTGCGTCGGCGACAACTCACAAATCTGTTTCCGTTGGGGCGTCCCCGACGCCGCCATCCAGTCCGGCTCCGGTAACGTCTACTTCCAGCTGCGCGCGCCCACGTCCTATGCGTGGACGGCCCTTGGCATCGGCAGCCAGATGCAGGACGCCGACATCTTTATTGTGTATCAGGACGGCGCCGGCAACGTCACGCTCAGCACGCGGCCCGGCACAGGGCACGTCATGCCGCAGCACGCGGAACGCTCTGCGGTCGAGCTCCTTGCGGGCTCCGGCGTGGTGGGCGATGAGATGGTGGCCAATGTTCGCTGCGGCGACTGCACGAGCGCCAGCCTCACCGGCGATAGCGGCTGGATTTCGGCGTGGAAGGCCGGTGAGCCCATCAACTCACAAGACACGAGCGCCCGCATCAACTACCACGATGACCACTCGAGCTTCCAGATTGACCTTCGTCAGGCTGCCATCAGTGCCGACTCGAACCCGTTTACAGACACTGACCAAGGCAACAATAACAACGGCAATGGTACCGGCGGCGGCAACATCATCTCGGGAGGCGGTGGCTCAAGCTCTGCTGCTTCAAATACCCTTCTCCTCGCTCATGGAATCCTGATGATGATCGTCTGGGTCATCCTGTATCCCGCTGGAGCGCTCTTAATGCCAATCATCGGCAAGTGGATGTTCCACTCGGTTTTCCAGACGATTGCCTTCCTTGCCATGTGGGCAGGTCTCGGTATGGGCTATGTCCTGGCCGATCGTTTTGATATAGTGAGTCATGACACCACATCATACCACGAATTGTTTCCCTAACACAGACAGTTTTGGAAAAACACGCACACTAAGCTCGGAATCATTGTGTGTGCCTTGATGGTCCTGCAGCCGATCTTGGGTGCCTTGCACCACATGAGCTTCAGGCGCGGCGAAGGCCGTGGAGCCTTGAGCCACATTCACGCTTGGTACGGCCGCGCGCTCATTCTGATTGGCATCGTCAATGGCGGCCTGGGACTTCAGCTAGCCGGCACTGGCATGGCTTTCCGTACGGCCTACATTGTGCTCTCTGCCGTTATTGCCGGGCCGTACTTTCTCTCTATCCCCTGGATCGAATTCAGAAAGGCCAAAGCAACCAAAAATCACAAAAGCAGCAGCCCACTAGTAAAGGGACGGGACTCAAGTGCCACTAAAGACGAAACTTGGAGCCGGTAGGCGAGAGCCGTGCGATTAGCACCGCTTGGAAGGGTCGAGCATGAATAGTGGCATCACTCGAAAAGGTGCAACAAGTCTTTCTTGACTTCGATAGGATGGGTTTTTTCTTTTAGAAGAGTTCGAGAAGAGTGAATTTGAATCACATCCTTTCTTTCTGTTAATTATCGATCTTCCTTTGAAAGCCCAGGACCTACTCGAGCTACTCTCAGGAATCAGGCTTGGGGTAGATTGTCTCGCATCACGCCCAGATCCGGCGACACCACCAAGCCTGTGCGAAAGCAAGATCTTCCTATGTTTCTCTGATCCAACTGCATTCTGTAGCGTGGCTGTGTGCTAGTCTCTAGAGCGTCATCGCTCTCATAGCTCCCCTGATGAGCAGGATTTCGAGATCGAAGATGAATCACGTGACTCATTTTTTTCTAGTAGCTCCACAAGCCTCAGGCAGAAACTTGGAAGACCAGCCACGGACTAAGCCGGAGAGGGAGAATGGACAGACGGTGCCGACATCACGATTTTTCCAAAACCCTCAGTCCATCTCTTGCCAATCTCGGGCTTTCCCATTGAGCAACGCCAACCCATCCAAAATGCTCAGCCAAATCTCTCGGGTCGCTGTACGTACCTCACCCTTTGTTTTTCCGAGCAACCACTGCCGCCCGTATCTCCTTTCTTCCGCGAAAGAGCTTTTGCTGACTGAGGGGGCCTTGTTCCCGGGTTAATAGCGCGCCCGCTCTGTCATGACCACCGTCTCGCGATCGGTGCAGACGAGGAGCTTTATTGCTCCTACCGTTCCTCGCAGAGGTAAGAAGATTTCTTTTTCCCTCCCACAAGCGATGATTATTTCCCTCAACTCCGGACATGGGCGACGGCCAACCCCCCCCTTTGGTACAACGCGCATGGAGACACGATCGCCTCCTCGGAGAAAACAGCGGATTTGCAGCAGCCGAAGCACCCGACCGACCTTTTTCCTAGCCATGAAGCTCGCCGCGTCCAGCCAACGATCTCAATTGACCGAATTGGACGACACTTTGATCAAGGGCCGACGAACTTTGCGACGTTTTTATGGGCAGCCAATCTTCCCCCGGGGTTCCCCTTTGCGCGCCGTCAAACCTCAAAAAAAAAAAAAAAAACATGGACGCTAACATGGCCTCTCTTTAATTTCTAGCCGACTTTGTCCAGGAGCTGTACCTCAAGGAGCTCAAGGCCTACAAGATGCCCCCCGTCAAGGAGTCGGACTCGGTCGGCCAGGTCCAGACCTTTGCCGAGCCCAAGACGCCCAAGTCGCCCGAGGAGGCCGACCTCGCCAGCAGCCTTCAAGAGTACGAGAGCATGGCCGTCGAGATTGAGGGCCAGGACGCCGCCCAGCAGGCCTCTGGCATCCCCGCCGCCCTTCCCGACTGGCTCGAGGCCGAGGAGGAGGAAGCGCCCAAGCATTAAGCGACATAAAACGCACTACACGAAAGAACAGTGTGGCGTGATGGGGGGGGATATAACGCACGTCAAAAATGCATCGGGCACTCATCGCCTCCTCGGCGCGCATACCCGGAGTTGATGGACGAAACTGGAGAGCATGGGATATTAATCTTGGGTTGAGGTGTGGACGGTCGCAGGATGCTCGGAGGCGGGGTGTCTGTACCTGCTTTCTGGGCGTCGGCGGCTGCTGCTTGATCCGCTCAGCAGTCGAAACAGGCTGAGCGGAAACAGGATTCCTGGCGCGGACTGACGGAATCCTTGTTGTACATTTTTTCCTTGTAAAGAAATGAGACGGCCCTGCATGGGTGTTTTGCCTGTTTCTTTTGAATCATTTCATTTTTGTCTCAATGCAACAAATCCTAAAAGCAATCTGCCGTTTCCCGTGTCCATTTATGCACGTAGACTCGCATCGTTCAGTCACTATGCGTTTGTAGCAATGTCAAGTCTGGATCACCAAGGGCCAGAGCCCAATCCTGATGATTTGGCAAACTTGTTCTTTTTTGAACCCAGTGGAGATTCAAGCAGCAAAAGAAGAATGAGCAGCAGCGCAAAAAAGTTCAGCCCTGGAGTACTGAGCCCCCTGGTAAAACAGCCCCGGTGGCAACGAAAAAAATTAGTTCTGAGCGCTGGATGATGGATGATCTTGCGGATGGAAAGGAGACGAAAGCCATCATCGCAACAGTTAGAGGCACGCAGAGCAAACAAAGTTAGAGTTCGCTTCAAGCTCATGAAAGAACCAACAAGAACGCAATGTTGAAGCGTCCGAGGTGAACAGTACCAGTTTAAACAGCCATCGCCTTCCTGCATTATCGTGCTAGTAGTGTCCTGTTGTCGACAATCAAGATGTCTACTTCATCCATGCCCTTTGCTTGTTTTTCTTCGAATCCTATCCTTCCCACAGTTCAACACACTCAATCAAGAGAACAATAGTAAAAGACTAGAACATGTCTTTTTTAATAATAAATTGGTTCTGTTTTTTTTTCTTTTACATTCTCCCTTCTCAAACGCAAAAATAGAATGTTGCAATTATGCCACACATTGAACAAATGGGATGATCAATCATAGAGAGCAACGCCAAAAAAGAATTGTTATAAAAAAAGACGCGCAATAAAAACAGTTTCAACCGAGAAAGGAAATCACCATTCCAAACGCCAAAATGAGTCTGTACGTGATTAAATTTGCCTCCCCGCCGTCCAATGTCCGAATGATCCCGCCGAAACCCCATATGCCCATGAATTCATAAGAGACAAGAAAGAAAAACAGATATTTTTTGGTTTCTCCCACCAATGCGTTTTGTGTTCAGATTTTTTGCACAATCTTTTCCCTTTTTTTTAATGCGTGGGTATCACAGAGATATGGACAGACAGCTGAATATTAAACATCAAAGTGCCCTCCTCCCACCATTTGCTCGTCATGAGTCGACGTGCGCACGATGCCGCTCATTCTGTTATCCCTCCTCGCATCAAAATCGTCCAAGTTGTCCCAGTCCTCATCATTGCCGTTGGTGTGCTGGCTCGCGTCATCCATGTCCTCGTCGTCGGTGCGCGCACGATCACCCATGTGGTCATCGAGGGCACTCTCGTCGACAAAAGTAAAGCCCCGGAAATTGGCCTGCACTGAGGGTGATAGCGGCGTCGAAGCGGCGTAGCCTCGAGCGAGGGCGGCGGCGCGCTCGTTGAGGGACCCATTCTGGTCCAAGGCCGTGGTGAACTCGGGGTCGAAATAGGACACGTCGGTTTCAGACTTGAGCTTGGGCTTGAAGGGAGGGGCGATGCGCTTTTGCGCGAGCAACGTCCAATCAATGTCGTTGAAGAAGGGGTGCTGCTTCAGCTCCTCAGCATCATCCGAGGCGCCGAGGCGGTGCTTGGGATTTCTGTTGAGCAAGCCCTTGACAAAACTTCGACCCTCTTGCGATAACGTATCCCGCGGAAAGCGAACTTTGCCAAAGGCGATGTTTTTGTACATTTGCTGGGTGTCCTCGGCGTAAAAAGGACTCCAGCCACAACACATTTCAAAGACCAGGACACCAAGCGACCAAAAGTCGACCATCTTAGTGTAGCCAGACTCGTCTAAAAGCACCTCCGGGGCAAGGTACTCAGTTGTGCCGCAAAACGTATTCGTAGTGTCATTCTTCGTGAGGTTGGCCTTGGATAGACCAAAGTCGCAGAGCGCAATGTGACCATTGGCATCGAGGAGAATGTTTTCGGGCTTAAGGTCGCGGTAGACAATGTCATTGTTGTGAAGGTGTTGAATGGCGAGGATCAGCTCGGCAATGTAAAATTTGGCACGTCTCTCGCCGAAGCGGCCTTCCTTTTGAAGGTGCCAAAACAACTCGCCACCGGACATGTAGTCCGTGACCAGATATAGTTCGGAAGGAGTTTGGAAAGAGAATTTGAGACCGACAATGAAGGGTGAGTCAGACGTGGCCGTGCGAACAAGGATATTGCGCTCGCCGACCGTGTGAGCCACCTCCTTCTTCTGGACAATGACCTTTTTCTGCAGAACCTTCATGGCGTAAATGCGCTGCGTATCCCTCTTGCGAACCTGGTAGACTTGCCCAAAGGTTCCCTTGCCAATGAGCTTCAGAATTTCGAAATCGCTAGGGCCGTAGTGCTTCTTCTCTGTGCGCTGGTACAGAGCCTCGACGTAGACCTCGCCGGTGGGCGCCGCCTCGGCAACAGTGTTGACGTGGCCTTTGAGGGAAAACCAGCCGCGGACTGGCGTCTCCTTTTCCCTCGGGGCTTCAAAGTTGACATGACCGAGAAACTCTTCGCCGCTGGGGGTGTGATCATACAAGGACACATCTACCAAGGAGCCGGAATCGACAACGTCACTACATACTCATGGGTTAGCTCGGAAGAGGGTGCAGGACCACGGAACAAATGCATACAATACAGCCTCGGCGTCCCATTTGGGGTTCGTGAGAGGGGCATTACGGCCGTTGCGGTTGCGGAAGGTGTTGTAATCGGTGATACTTGTGTTACTGCTCTGGCGACTGCGCATGGGGATGGCCATAGGGCGCCCGGAATCACTTCCTGACCGCTGGATAGGGATGCCACCAATAGCAGCCTGAGCAACATTGAGGGGCTCTTCATCGTCGCTAGGTCGAGGGCCGCTCGAGATGAGCTCAGAGCGCTGAAAGACGGCAACAACATAGGGATCGCGGCACTTGCGTAGGCCACGGGCCTCGGAGATTTTGATTGTGAGCTTCCCACGGGCAGCAGGGACCTGGGCGCCAGTGGAGCGCGGGGTCTGAGTTCCGCTGGCTTCAGCACCATCGTTGCTGGTACGAGACAGTGAGTCTTTGCCGTCCGACTGCGAGGGGCGGGCAGTCGAAAGAGCTCTGGTCGGGGTAGAGGGACCGCTCTTGAAGATGATACCACGTGTTAGCTCTTTGAGCCCACCAAAAGAAAACCATTTGCTAGACGATTGAGTAGTTGAGGAAGAAGCAGAATTAGAATTAGGAAGGGTAGTGTCATGGGGGTGGGGAGACTGAGCGCGACTCTCATCTAGAGAATGTACGCCACGGGAAGTGAAAGACAGTTGCTGGGCGGCGCTCATGGCATTGGCAGCGAGAGAAGCAGACCGGCCAGCGGGTGCCGAATCTTGCGCACGGCTGTTTAGAACATGTACAGCGGAGCTTGCAGACGAGCAAGGCTGCGACGGTGGAGGGGTGGGATAGGGATGAATATTGGTAGTAAGGTGCTGTGTCGGACCCGACTTGGCAGACAGAGAGGCAGGAGGATGTACGGCCGCCGACGCATCTGAGGAAGCAGCGCCCGAGGAGGATAAGGAAGAAGGCGGCACGCCGGCAGGGAAAAGAGGTGGCGGTCGTATTTGTAGCTCCTCGGATGCCGGTGGCCGGGATTCCTCATGATCGGGCGCCGGGGTATCAGCGTCGGTGGACGGAGCGGCAGCGAGGGTCATCTGGGGAGTCTGTGATGTGGTGTGGTAATTGTGCTGCCGCGAGTCGAGGGAGGAAGGCGGAACGGTTGTAGAAGGGTCTTGACGAACCTGGCCGAAGTAGCTCATGATTCCGGGGAGGCGCTTGTCGCAGGGATCGGGTTGAGGTGTCGCAATGCCGGATCGTGGTGTGTCCGAGCCTATTTGGTCGATGCCATCGTCTTCGGCGGCAGTTCTAGTAGTGGACTGGTCAACAGTCTGCATGGTGGCAGATGATTGAGTGTATTATCGTCAAGGCCTGAGAAGAGGCCAGAGAAGATTCAGAGCAGACAGGAGGAGGGGGTGAAATGCCCAGCGCTCAAAGAGGAGACGGAGAGGAGACGATGAGGAAAAAAGGTGTAGTGTGGGCAGCGAGCGCGGGGGAGGGAGGGGCTTGGGCGTATAGTTTGAAGTGGTTCTCTGCGGCGCTGCAGCTTTTGGTGCGTTTTTTGCGTGTCGGTCCCAGCAAGCCATGCAAAGAAAGTGGAGAGGAGGTTGAGACGACCAGCAAGTGGGAATTTGATGGTGAAAAGTGACTAGTTCATGGCTACGCGCCGGTCACGGAGAAAGACGGGAGAGCCAGAATCGTGAGGGTGGTGGTGGTGGTGGTGATGGTAGGAGTAAATTCAGATTTGAGGCTTTCAAAGGAGAAACTGGCAAGCGGAGAAAATGGTTCGTGCGCCGATATGGAGCAGTTGGTTTTGACAGAGAAATGGGTGGCACAGCCGAGGATTGGGGCAAGTAGGAGATGAGATATTTGAGAGAAGTAAAAAGAGACAAAGTGGCGGTTGCTTGACATGGAGATGAAAATGTGGTGAGCGGCCAAGTAAAGCATACAAGGTTTCGAGGCATGTGCAATCAAAGGGTTGGGTTCGGGTTGGCTGGGCTGGCTGGGCTGGTGAACTTTGCGCCCCTGCAGGCCGGGCGGCAATTCCGAGAACGGGTATGTCAAATTTGCACTCTGTCTTTTCTTCTCCTTTTCTGGGTCTGTTTGGCTGATGCAATGGAATTAATTTTTTCTTCCGAGCGGGCCAACGGACTGACAGAGTCAGAGATAGGATGGCCTGGATGGGCTTTTGCGGGTATTGGCGAGCGCTGGTGGCCACTAGCCACAGTAGTCGTACCTATTTAGCCAAAAACAGGTACTTGGTAAATAGGTACCCCGTGTATATCAGGTACGATCGAGCGGCAGAATGGCGCTGCCCAACAGAGGGCCAGCTGAGTAAGAGGTTGAGAGCCCAAGTCAACACGGCCGACGCAAGTCAACTTTTCAGACTCGCCAATAATAGATGCAGCAGGAACCGCTATCACTTGCTGCTGGCTGTACCAGTAGTGTGGGAGTGGCTGCACCGGCTACCGAGTAGCAATACTACGTATGCATGTAGTCATCGGGAGTAGTAGGTGAGCTTCCCGAATTGGCAAGCCATGGAAAATTTGAACCATGCCGCGTTTCGCGGTCCAAGAACTATTCTCGGTGGCCCACCACAATCCGACGCCACGAGGGGTATAGGCTTGCTCGATGCCATGTTGATCATGGCGTCGTGCAGCAAGCGCAGTGAAGCAACGGCATGCCCGCGTACCTGAGAACTGGGTGAGGGTGTGGCTGGGCGTGCCGGTTAGAGCGGATTGCCTGCATGTGAATTGTCGAGGGCTGCACTCTGACGTAGGTCGGCAGTAATCAGTAATGGCCCTAGCAGACGTGGCAGAGAGCCAGACTGCCGAATCTCAAACACTGTTCGAGGGTGCGTCGTCGCAGCGAAGATGCACTGCGTCCGATCCTCTCCATGTCCAGCCATTGTGTGTGGGCTGGCCCATTGAAATGCCATGTGGTTTCGCGATGGGGAGGGCGGCAGGGCCGAAGGGGTTGATGATAGTTGCGGCAAAGACGGATGCAGTTCGGAGAGAATAGACGAGACTGGCTGGCTGGCTGACGATTCGGCGAGACAAGAATAGAAATGGAAGCAAGCCAGAAGCACACGAGAAGCAAGCTCGGACCAAGTGGCTGCAAGCCGGCGGAACCCAAGAGGTCTCTGCACCAAGACACCAAGACACCGGGAGCCACCGAAAAGGTTCACCAGGCCAGGAGGTGGCAGCGGGTTTCCAGCGCCGCCTGCGTTGCAAAAGACCGCTGCGGCTAGGCTGACTCGCAAAAGTCAACGTAAACCGCTGGGAGGCGTGTTGGCGTGGAGTGTGGCGGGTGTGGCAGTATGGTGGACAGCCGTTTTGCCTCTTGACTTCTTCTTTGCTCTCTGACTCTCCCTCTCTCCTCTTTGCCCCTCCCCTCTCCGGCCCATAATAAAGCCCGGTGCTGGGGCGGAGCCACCTTGTAGCCATTGGCGGCGATGCCAGAGCGCTAGCGGCCTGTTTGCTGCTCGGCTGGGCGGCCAGCCGTGCAAGCCAGGCTGGCCCTTTCGTCTATTTTCGTTGCGTCGTCGCTCGCCGTTTGCTTGTCTGAGGGGCGAAAATGGTCGTTGTTGCTGACAATAACGCCTTTGCTGGTCGTACGCCCCCTCACCAGTCGCAATGTGAGAGCGCTGGTCGCCACCCATTGCCGCGTCCCATCATCCCGAGGGCGCTTCGAGTCCGGGTTTTTTGTCTTCCCGTGCCGTGTAGTTGTCGCATCATCCCAAATTCTTGAAGAGACGCCGCCAACTTGACAAGCTTTTGCCCAGGCCAGTTGAGGGTTTGATGTTGCTGCATAACGAGCCCGTAGTGCGCCGCTTGAGGCGTTACGCTGATGTACCTAGCCCACTAGGCTTGGCCGCTGTGTAGGGATCACTTCAAACGCCGTCACTCGACGGGAGAATGCTGGGTTGAACCAAGACGAAGTAAAAGACAAGATGGAGAGATGGAGAAATTAAATAAAGAGGCCACTCACTTAGACATCATGGCTTGTGTTGCCCTGCGCAGCAAATCGAAACCTCCTCCGTTGTGATGCTGATGCGTCGTGTCGTTTCCGGGCATCATGGCGGGTGCAGTATAAACGGGTTACCTAGATTAGAAGGAAAACGAGAGTGGTGATGATGGAACAAGACAAAGAGAAATTGACACAGGAAAGAAGAAAAGGAATCCCAAAAGACAACAAATCAACGGCGTAAATGTTGCTCCCAGTCAGGGTTCGAGCCGTATGTGGTTGATGCCGTTAGAGCGTCCGAGTGCGATGGATGAGGTACATGTATGATGCAAGTTGAAGAGGTGACGACGAGAGAGGCCGCTATCGCGAATGCATGCTAATGATAACGAGCTTCTCTCTCTCTCTCTTTTTTTTTTTTTTTTCCGCCTGCGAACCCGCCACCTTGAACTGGCTGCGGCCAAGGCAAGGTACCTTGCCTTATTAGTTATCGCTCAACGCCGTACTAGAGAGCGCCCGCCACAATCCACAGCACACACCTCTGAACACAGCATGGAGGTCTCCCTGACGTTGGGGACCAGTTAGGTAACCCTCCCTCCAAAAAACAACCTTTGGACCGCCGTCCAATTACCAGACTGGTCAGTCATTACTACACAAGATTCCATTTCCTCCCTTTTTTACCTGCCTGCTGACCCTGCTGCGCTGAACTCGTGCAGCGAACCTCGTCGCCTCGTCCTCAATTCGTCCATACAATTCATTACCCGTGCATAAATGCGGGACGAGACCGTCACTCTTCCCGCAGGAGGGCAACAGCTAGTTACATCCTAGAGCTATTCGACCTGTCGTATGAGATCATTCTTTTTTTCACTTTTTGGCCTGCCAGGAATGCTGTTTGTTTATTTTATTTATTTATTTTATTTATTTTTTTTTTCTTTCCTCGCCATCATCAGCGGGGTTTGTCTGATGATGGGAACCTCCTGCGGCACACATGCCTATCCATCTCGTGCCCCTCACTTTAATTCAAAGCTTGGCCGCCTGTAATACTCCATACGCTGACGTTTTCTGCACCACGTCAACTGCTCCAAGAAGCAAAGACTGCCAAGCTACCAGATGACGAATCTTGCAGATGACATTCTACGGCAGACAATCAAGATGAAATGTCTCTGTTCTGAGTCATTGACTTGGGATCTACCCAAAAAAAGAAAAACACGTCGCTCTAAAGCTGGTGAGGCTCTGCATTCGTCTCTTGCCACTGCAATTTTTTTTAGCCCACTCACGACGAGCTGATGGTTACTCACTCGTACAGAAATCAAGAGCAAACACACGTCGAAGAAAATAAATACCATCAAAAAAAGCACAGACATGAGCTGCCCCTCGGAACCGGAAGTCTCGGGCCTGTAACCGCCTATCTCTCTCTCACCTCTCTCGAGTCTCTTCAACTCTACTTGATTCAAGCTGGTTCAAGCTACTGCTCAAGCCAGACTCGAACCAATTGTCGAGCCACAGATCAACTAGTTATTACGTATAGCCGCTCGCAAGTTGCTCCAACAATAAATAATGCCTCGCCGCCAAACCTAGACCGGTCTCAAATGTCTGCAACGACTCCAAATCCCACTTAATTTTTCAAACCCCGCACCGATGAAGCATCCTCTCGTTACTCGGGTAGTAACAACCAATATTGGTTTATAAAGCATCGCCCATGCTCACTGACCCCTTGGATTCAAACTTTTGACAGACGCCCGCCACGCCAATCTCGAGCATTGCCGAATAAATGTTATATTAAGCTCTGTCAACGAGCAAGCAATGCTAATCCCTCTTCCACCCCAGCAAGCTCCAGATGTAACCTCGACCATGCACCATGCCCGCCTCTTCCCCATTGTTACTGGTACTCCCATTGCCATTGATTGCCCTTGCCAT
>JARJPP010000492.1:0-13892 GCA_030782485.1 Beauveria brongniartii
GACTCTACCTAGGCTTTTACTATAGTTACTTATATAAGACAATTTATATTTAAGGTACCTATTATAAGGTATAAGAATTATAATATATATATCTAGTAATAAATAGATAATATTCTATATAATATATAAGGCCTAGTATACTATAATAATATCTTTATTATATTAATACTAATATAAGACTATATACTAGACCTATGTCTAGTGTTTAGATATCTAATAGATTATAATATCTTAATAGGCCTAGATAAGAGTTTTATTAGCTTTTAGACTATGATAGTGCTTAGACGGGCAGTTAATAGTCTAAGCCTTAGTACTATAGATAATAAGCTAGTAGCTATTAAGAAGCTTAAGTTCCTACGCACGCTAAAGGACCTTAAAATATTCCTAGGCTTTACTAGGTCCTTATAATATAATATACCTAGATATACTATAATAGTTAAGCCACTATAGGCGTATAAGATAGCGCTATAGTAGGCCGTAAAGGCCTAGAAATAAGCTATAATAATTATTAAAGACACTAAGGCGAACCTAGCACTATTAGCTAAGGAGGTAAAGAAGTATATCTAAGACTATACCCTAGCCTATTATACTTAGGCAGTATATATAATATAGGATATACTAATATAGGCTAAGACGTAGAGTTTTAATGTAATTATTAGGGTATTAATAGCCTATAACTCCCTTACCTATTTTTTAACCTATAGGCTACTCTTCTTTAACTTTAACACGTCTAGTGATAGCATTAGAGTAATAGTCTACTATATTCTAGACTTAGCTCTAGAGAAGATTATAGATAAGGGATAGGTAGTATAATACTTACTAAGCGCTATAAGATAGTTAGTTATATACCTATCTTATATATTATTAGATGTGGAAAAGAACTACTAGGCTACTAAAATAAAGGTTATAGGATATATATAGACACTATAGAAACTATAGTATTAGATCTTTACCTCGTAGATGCCACCTATTATCTACTTTATAGATTATAACTCTATTATAATACTATCTAAGTAAATTAATATAGCTAATAATATATTTAGGTATATAGCTAATAAGAAGCTTATATAAGTAATAGAATATATTAGCTAATTTAATGTCTAGGTCTTATATTATAGTAGTAAAGACTATATAGTCCTTAACGCGCTTAGTCACCTACTGACTAGACTACTACACACGTATCTACTAACTAAGGGTTAACTAGATAATATGCTAGACGACTGTCTAGAGTTATGGCTAGACGTGTCGTATAGATAGCGCGTGCCCGCGTAAGTCTACTACGCTAAGAAGATTATAGAAGCTATACTTCTAGTACACGCGTCTCTAGTAGCTATAAGCCTAGAATTCTAGGCTAAACTAATTAAAGGCTATAAGATAGACCCTATCTAGCGTTATATCTATAAGACACTATAAGCTAATAATAGGCTAGTAGAGGGAGACTATATTAAATTACTATTTATATATTATAATAGACTATTCTATAAAGTCACTAATAACCTAGAGTAAGTAACGCCTAATAGGCTTTATATCCTAAGTAACTATATTAATATAGTATTTTAGTTACTATATACTAGTAATTATTATAGTTATACTAAGTTAAGACACCTACTATTATAATTCTATATTTATAATAGTATAAACTAGCTCTAATATTTTCTTATACACTATAAGAAATATTATATCTACTATAAGACATATTATGCGCCTTATAGTAACCTATAGCTACTACTACTACTACTACTACTATTTTACTATATATCCTTAGACTTCCTACTAGCGCTATTAGAGTTATAGGCTAGAAATATATATATAGTAGTACTAGTCTATAAATTTAGTAAGGCTATAATATTAAGAGCCTTATAATATAATACTAAAGTAGTAGATATAGCTAATATTATTATAGATATGCTCTTTACCTAAGGCTAGGGTCTACCTAGGATTATACTATTAGATAGAGACCTAAAGTTCCTCTCTATACTTTAGTAGTATATATAGAAGTGTCTAGAGATAAGACTAGTCTATAGTATAGCCTATTATTTATAGATAAATAGGTAGATAGAATACGCTATCTAAACTATATCTTTTACTATTTATATTTATATATTATCCCTAATAGATATATTATAGTAGGAGATATTTATACTAAGACTTTAGTTCTAAATTAATAATACTAAAAGTATATTTATAAGATAAGTGCTATATAAGGTACTAGTAGGCTTTATCCTACGGGATATAATAGATAGTCTACTAGGAAACACACGCCTAAGATAGAACCTAGTAGACGCTTATATATCTACTTATAACGCTTTAGTAATCACGGCTATAACTATAAAGAGTTACTATAATAGGAGATATAAGACCTAATTCTTCTAAGTTAGGGACTACGTGTTCTTAAGACTCTATAAGGGCTATTTAACGCCTATAACACTAGGACGTAAATTTAGGCTATAATTCGCCAGACCTTTCTACATCACGGGCTAGGTCGGCCGCGCTGTATATCGCCTATAACTGCTAGACGTATAGTGTATCTATGACGTTATGTCTATAGACTAGCTAGAGCCTACTAACGGCTTTAACGCCCTAGAAACTAGGAAGCCCTAGCCGTTAGTAGTCTATATAAAGGACTACCTTATTAACTATATCTAGAATATATATTAATAGGGTAGCCACGAGTATTTCTAAGTCTACTATAAGGACCTAGACTAAAGCTATAACTAGTAGTTATAGGTTATTAAAATAGGATTTAAGGTAGCCTAGCTCTTATATAAATAGGCTAAAGATAAGCTAATATATTTATAGTAAATATAATAGGAGGAGGAATAAATTAGGCGCTAAAATACTATAATAATAGTTATATTTACTTTTTAGAGCTTTTATTTAATTACCTATTTTTATATAATTACCCCCCTCCCCCCCCCTAGATAATATATATATTACTATCCTCTCTTTACTATATAGTTTTTAACTAGCTATAGACTTATACTAGGAAGATACTAATAACTAATAATAATACTACTAAATATTATAGACCTAACTAGGTTAAGTAGTATAGCTTTAGTGACCTAGATAATAACTCTAATAACCTAGATAATAACTTTAATAGCTTAGATAGCTTAGATAATAATATAGCTACTATTATGCCTATAGTAAGATATACTTATTAGTATAGACTAGGTAGTGGCTAAGGAATATTAATAGACCCTTAGATAATATATTATAGACTAGATTAAATAAGATATAAGGGGTGGCGCCTTAGATATAAGTTATATAGAAAGACTTAAAGGCGTCTATAATCTTATAGCTAAAGTCTTAGCACTCTAAATAATCCTAAAGCTAAGTAAGAGATAGTAAGATAGCCTAGACCTAGTAAGATAGGCCCTTTATAATATAACTAGTAATATATAACTATCCTTTACTATTATTAATATATTATAGTAGCTATACTATAGTATCTACCTACTATATAAGATAAATTCTAAAAAAGGGGCCTAGATAGCTAGTATTATAATAGTATAATACTATTATAAAGACCTAAAGAAGCTAAGATAGTTACTTATAATGTTATATCTTATTATAAAGTATATCTAAGGTAATAATATTTACTAGATTAAAGTGGTTTTACTATTTAAGATAGTAGATGATAAGGTGAGACTAGATATAGTAGTATATTAAGGCTACTATATTTAGGACGCTGTCTAGGCGTAGGCGAGAGCCCTAAGATAGCTAGCTGCTACTATTCCTGTGACCCTATTAGTAGTCCTAGCCATCCTACCACCCCTACCACCACGCCTAAGCCTAGTAATAACTATACCTATAATAACTATAATAATAATTACGCCTATAATAATTATAGCGGTTTAGACTATAATAACTATAAAGTATATAAAGGATAGTAGTGTCTCTTTATATACTAAGACTAATATAATAGACTCTAGAAGATATATTAATAGATAAATTAAGATAAAGGTAATATATTATTTAGATATAAGTAGTAGCTATACCTTAAGACCTAGTGTCTTAATAGATATACTTTATAATAAGGCTAACGCTATTAAGGCACTAGGATAGCTAGTGGAGATAACTAACGTGTAAGGATAGATGTCTTATTACCTTATTAGCCTGCTAAACCACATATACACGTGACCTACGGCGGAAGAGTATAAGACTCTATGAAGACTATTTACTAAGTAGCGCCTAGTTTAGGTAAATAAGACTTAGTAATAGCTAAAGAACTAGGGATATATCTACGCTAATTAAAACGCCTATATAGCTATATCTTTCTTAGTCTAGTTTACTTTATAGAAATATATATTAATATTAGATACTAAGAGGTGTGTCTAGTCCTTATATAAATAGCTATTAGGTAATCTAGGTCTATTATAAGATATAGAAGGAGTAATAGTTATAGTCCTTAAGATAAGGGACTTATATATAGAAAGAAAGAAGTATTTTAATAACTAGATAAATAAAGTCTAGTATTTAGAAGAGCTATAGGTATAAGGGCGTAGAAGATAAATATATTAGGATATTAGGCTATTTAAACTACTTTATCTAAGTATAGAAGATATAAGATATAAGATATTACTTTATAAGTTAATAAGATAAGACTTACTTAGGATTATAAGAATAATAAGATATAAATTATAGGATATAGGATATAAGAATTTACTTATAACATAGGATAAAGGAGAATATTATAGTTATATTAGGAGATTTAAAATAAGAGATATTAAGACTAGTGAGGACGCTAGTATATAGACGGCGGCACCTGTCACGTGCCTAGGGTACTCTGGTACCCCGGATAGACTTAGCTAGACCGTAGATAGTAGGTAGAAGACAAGCATTCTGACCCCTATATCCTCACACCCTGAGACTATAGCTTCTAGCAGGTACTTTTCACTGAAGAGAGCTAAGAGATCGATCTGTCACTTGATAATAAGAAGCGGATAAGAATCAAATAAGAATTATAATTATTTGATTTAACTCCACCTACTAAGGAGGCTGCACTTAATAGGCCGACACTATACGGATACGGATAGTTCTTTTTTTGATTTCCTGAAGCTATGTACTACAGAGAAGTACCTATACTAACAAGACCTCTATTAAGACTAACTTAATAGTCAACATGATCGCTAGATTCCTCTCGCTGATACTATACTACATGTAGATATATATATTGTGAGTTCTTGCACTTCTTCAGGAACTATCGACTGCTCTATGTATGCGGGCTATGGCACGTGCGCAGAGTCCTCTTCAACCATAAATAGTTAGGATATTTACATAGACTACTCCGTAATAGACTCTGGGCTAAATATTAGTGGCGTTCACTTTAAAGCCTTAGGTAGTACGTATGCTAGCTCCGTCTTTGAGTAATCCTCCTGTTGGCAGCCATCTCAAATGGAACGTTCTCATTGGTCCAAGTTCATGAAGGACCCACTTGTATTGGTAGCTGCAAGCAAGAGCCTGCAGAACACAACAAGCAACCTTCATCAACCCAACCACCAGAACTACCAATACGTATTGATCCCTTGCGAAACCAACACTTTCCCTTTGCAACTGCATCGCAACCTCTTGATAAAATCAGTCAAGCAATATACCTTGACGGTACGCATCGCAGCCCCTTGAGAGTGCTTACACTGCTTGGGCATACCACGGCAAGCACATCGCCGTAGTGGGAAGCGCTGTGGCGCCGAGACATGCTTATCAGCCTGATGCACAGAGTCGCTTGAACAATAGCATAGTCACTTATGATATAACCTACATTCAGCAGCGGCTCGGAGCCTGTTAAAATGTGAGCGCTTTCAGCTCTGGGCCCACCAGTCATGAGTGGCGGACCAAAAAGTGAGCAGTGCCAACACCATGGCCTGGTGAACTGCCCGACCGCCGCCTTGAGACTTATCGCTCCCTGGCTTCTGGCCAGCTTCGTACGTAAGCATTAGACATGTTCAGTCAAACTCGCAATCTCCGAAAATGCAGCGCCAATCCGATGAAAAATACCCAATGAACCTGAAAAGTTCCCTCGAAGAAGAGGACTACCTCGACGGCCTGCAAACCTCCGGTAAGCGGCACGGGCCGTCTCTCGACGTGCGCGTGCCGTCTCTGAAAGTCGTCTCGAACGGCGGGTCCGAGCCAACATTTGAGCATGTGCCCGCTGCCCATTGATCTATATAATCAGCTAATGCGGCCTAGAAGTATTGCTGTTCCTGGCTTGGGAGCAGACCCTTGTTTCACATGGACAAAGAAAGTCGAGGTGTCCCCCCAAGAGTCTCTTGAACGTCGTGATGCCACCAAGTCCAAGTCTGAAGATAATGGCAAAGACGAAAAGGCTCACCTCCTTCTACTGTTGAAACAAGCCTTCCCGACGGCTAGAATCCTATGTTATATCGACAACTCTGCTTGGTTTCGTGAGCCCCTCATCAAGACGCCACGGCAGATTGGAATATGCTTGCAGGAACAAATCAAGGCAAAGCGATTGTCAAGCGTAATAGGCAGAAGCACCTGCTCAGAAAAAATGGCTAACGCTCTTTTAGCGCCTCCCCGTTATATTGATCGGCCACAGTCTAGGAGGAGTCATCATCAAAGAGGTGCAGCAATTCGAATGCAAGAAATCATCTTATACGCTAACTATTGCAAGGCTCTGTGCGCGGATCCGTCCAGAAGCATCATTGATGATACTGTGGGCATCATCTTTCTGGGTACTCCCCATCAGGGCGCACGACTGGTGAAAGCCGCCGCGTTCCTGGCTCCAGTGCCCAAGCATTTTGGTTTGGTAGATGATACACTGATCAGGTGTCTGACCGAGCATAACTGTGACCTTAGCAACCTCGCCGACAGTTTCGACAAACTGAGAAGTCAGGTAGAGGAAACGTACCACAAGATTCGAATTATAGCATTCTACGAGACCAAGCTAGCTCCCGGCACTAGTAAGCCTGTAAGTGGTTTAGGTTTAAAACACTGGCTATTGGCTGATTACTTGTAGTTGGTCTCGCGTGACTCGGCCATTGTCCACGCAGATGCCTTCGAGAGATGGCCCGTCAACACTGATCACTCAAATCTTAATAAATGTTCCAACCTACAGGATAGTTATTTCATCGACCTGACCAAGGCAATAGAGCGTCTGCGTTGCCCATCACGGCTCCAGCTAGCCGACTCAATGATCCATCAGCACTACAACGCCGACAGGCTCAAGATCACACGACTCTCAGGGCAAGGTGTGAATTTGAGCCATTGCTATATCAACCTGGCCATTGAGCAGGAACCTCTTGGGCAGGAATCAGCCGACTCCGAAAAACGAAGCATATCAGACACCTCATTTCCGCTTGAGGAGGTGGAGGACCTAGACAGCTCAAGGGTGTTGGAGTTGAAAACCATCTTCGACCGACACAAGGAGTGTGATGGTGCTATGATATTGCCTCGGAGAATAATGATTCGCGGCCGTGCTGGAGTGGGCAAGTCTACCTTGTGCAAGAAGATAGTCCATGACTTTGTCTATGACGAGACATGGCGAGAACTGTTTCATCGCATACTGTGGATACCTCTGAGGCATCTTGCGCGAACTGACCGAATGATGAAATCGGGATACTGTCTCATGAGTCTCTTTAAAGACGAGTTCTTTCCCGAGCATCATGAGCTCGCTGAAGAGTTGGCACGGGATTGGAGCACCAAGCGCGGCAAAACGCTATTCGTGCTGGACGGACTCGATGAGGTATCACAAGTCCTTGAAAGTGAACAGAGCGGCATGAAGGATTTTATCAAGAGGCTTCTGGAGCAGCCCAATCTCATCGTCACATCACGATCCCACGTTAGCCATCCAGCCCTCGACAATGTGGATCTCAAAGCAGAAGTATTGGGATTCCATCCAGATCAGGTGGTAGCCTACCTTGAGGCTGATCCTAAGATGTGCTCAAGAATCGAAGAGTTTCAGACTTGGCTCAACGAGCGCTGGGTCCTTCGTGGCCTTGTACGAACTCCCATACTTCTGGACGCACTTTGTCTCGTCTGGGACAGCCCTAGTCGCAAGACTATTAGCGACACCATGACTGGAGTCTATATTGCCATTACTCAGGAGTTGCGGAGCAAAGACATTAAGAAGCTTGACTTTGATCATTCTGCTAATCTTTTGGATGACGAAATCAAGTCAAAATTTCAAAGTGTAGAGACCATTCTTGAGCATCTCGCATTCAGTGGCCTTCTTAGCAATCTCGACGACTTTACGACCGATCATCGTAACAAGATCGCTGGAAGATTTCGACCGCCAAAGGTTATCTCGTTGAATGAGACCTTGGGTAGAATATCTTTTATGAGGTCATCGGATGGTCCGGAGCACTTCGACCGCGAGTATCACTTCATGCACCGAACCTTTCAGGAATACTTTGCAGCGCAGGATTTTGTTCGACAGTGGATATGTTCCTCAAAACTTGAATATGCCCTTAATGCGGGAGAGCCAAATGAGGAGCATCGCCCTACTCACCCTGCCAAGTTCCTTGAGAGATACAAATATACGGCTCAGTATGATGTGTTTTGGCGGTTGGTAACTGGCCTGATAGCTACAGAGCACGGCAGTCATCTTGGGCGGTTCTTTGCTGCACTGGAACAAGAACCACTCGATCTGCTGGGGCCGGCACACCAACGACTGACCATGCATTGCTTGGCTGAAGTTGATGCTAACACAAAACTGCCTGTTCGGCCCAAGCTGGAGGCAAGATTGTCCGAGTGGGCGCAGTATGAAGCAGAATGCGGGATATATGGACGATTGGCACGAGAGCCAGAGTTTCCAGAGTCATCACTGTACACAGCCCTGCACACAGCCCTCGTATTTGGTTATTCTGCTGCAACAATAGCGATATTGCGGCAAGTAACCGCTAGTACGCGGCAGCTTTCCGAGCGAATGGAGTTGTTGATCTTGACTTTGTTCATGAAACCGGAGCTCCGTCAGGATGCTAAGATTGTTTTATCAACTCGTGCAAGCCTTTCAACGAGGACTGCGTGTACAATAAAGGCGCTGCTCGAGGACACACAGGAGAGCGGGATATTGCGTATTGACGCAGCAAGCATCTTACGGTGCAATACTAATCTTGTAAAGGAAATGCTGGCAAACTTGAAGGCTTCACTCGAAAGCGAAGATCAAGTCCTTGTCATTGCCGCTGCCATGGCTTTGGGGAGTCAGGTGAACCTTGCAGCAGAAACAGAGGAAATCCTACTGGCACAGGTAGGATCCAACGACAAGAAGGTCAGAACTTGGGCCTTGGAAGCTCTACACAAGATTGAGACGATATCTGAAAAAGCACAATCATTTCTTCTACAGATGGTAAAGGTGCACCCAGACGAAGAGACTCAGCAACTTGCTGCTATAACTCTGCTGGGCACAGGCCAGCTTTCTCATACGATCCTGATAGCACTTGTAGAGGCCATTGCAGACGTCCATGACTCGAGGTTCGCCGATACCGCCATGAATTTCTTGTTTGCTTGGCATGGAGAACTTCCAGAGCCGATACAGGAAACGCTAGTCGAAAAGTTTCAGTGCGTGCCTCGTTTACGCAGCGAGATCACCGCCTTGCTCCGTGGCCAGGACAGTCTATCAGAAAATACATGCACGACATTGAGACGGGTAATTGGTGACAATTCAAATGCCGAGGACCATCGGCTGTTTGCAGTCCAATCGTTGTACTCCATGAAGGACCGTCCATGGCCAATAGTTGTCGCTCTGACGAAGCTGGTCACTGATGACAGCCAGAGTTGCATCCTCCGCGAAGCTGCAGCCGAGATTCTATGTCATGAGTCCTCGTCGCCCGCTACGACGGAGGATTTGCATAGATTGCTCGAATATGATAATGACAGTATCCAATGTTACGCTCTTGAGGCCTTGATCTGTCGTGAGCCTGGCCAACTCACAACGGCGAGGCTCTCTACCCTGCTACGGCAACAAAACAATTTTCGAGGACCAAGACTGGCCGTTCACTGCTTGCAGGACCGCATGAAGCTTGAACGAAGCGAAGAGAAGGCGCTTGTGCGTATCATAAACGATGCGCCAAGGAATGGCCTTGATCCGTTTTTGCGGGGCAATCATGTATGCTCGCACGACACGCTTGGAGATGGCGCCGCAGGGGTCCTGGCCAGGCAGTTGCGGCTTTCTGAAAAGGCACAAAACTCGCTGCTGCGGCGGCTACGCGATTTGGAGCACGGGTGGAAAGTCCGATACCTGGCCGCTACCGCCCTCGGGAGTAAATTAAGTCTTGCCAAAGCAGCGCTGCTGCTGCAGGTCCTTGACAAGAGGGACCTGGACGATGTGTGCCAGATTACCAGCATCATGGCTCTGGTACCGGGCCTTGTTAATGTCATTCTCAAGTTGGTCGGATCGCACGCAGACGCGGAGCAGCAGGCGGAGACTGCCGCACCTGCCTCGGGGCATGTGAAGCTCATTACAGGCCTATACGAGGGTTTGTTGGATCGCAGCTTTAGGGAGCAGGTCACATTGTGTGTATATGAGAATGCTTGTATTATTGATCAGCCTCAAGGACGTCATAGAGTGCCTCTCGATGACTTTGATCTCGACAGTCTGAGGAGTCACATTGCCAGGCGACAGCAGCTCATCAACAAAAAAGACTACATGCTCTGGTGTAATTATGGCTGAGGAGCGGTGGCCCAGCGTCTCTACGATTCTGGTGTAGGAGTAGGATTTCTCACGTGTATCGTGTAGTTGCGTACGTTTTACAATATCATGATTTTTGTATGTGGTTATGACCAGCAATCTAACTGGCGCCCCCGGCCTCCCATCCTCCTGTATGTCATGTACACATGTCTATGATGACGTCTGCACCTCTTGAAATACCGTCGTATCTGCTTTCCACATGAGCGGGAGCCAACCCGGATACTTGAAAAAGCACAGCCACGGATACGGCTGGACAATGACGTGCAAATGAAGATGGTGAATCGACACAATGTCGGGCCAGAAGACCATGCCCACAAGTCGTCGCCGCCCTCGATGGTATCCGGCGTGGACGACGACGGCGGCGGCGGAGGAGTGCGACGCGCCAAGTGTAATCTGCCCAAGTAACTGTTTCTTGACCCGATCCATCGCCTGCACTAGAATTTACAATCGAACGTCTAGTCAGTCGCAACGAGTAGCACAGAGAGCAAAGAACGAGAAATGAAATGCTCTGTAACGTAGAAGAGGGAAAGGGAGCGAGCCATACGTAGTGGAAGGTGCTGTCTCTCCAAGCCCTCGATGTCGCGGAGGATGTGCCGCTTTGGCAGGATAAGCCAGTGATGTTTGCCTGCGGGGTATATATTGTCAACGGCAATAATTTCTTCGTCCTACAAGGTCAGAAGAGTCAGCATCGCGTCACTTTATCGCTTGTGCCATCGTGGCCAGTCCGTGAGAATGGGGGGTGGTCGAATTTAGTTTGTTAACTACCTCGTAGACGATGCTGGCAAAGTTGGCACGGTCGCAAAAGACGCAGTCGTGCTGGATCCTCTCAGTCCATTGCAAATTGGCGAGGTACGTATACGTTTTGCGTAGCCACGATAACATGACGGAAAACGGCATCATGCTGCCATGGTTGCTGGATTTTGAGTGGCAATGTTATGTTGTAACATGTCTTTTGCGGTTCCTCGGTTACTCGGCTGTAGATGGTTGGGCGGCTTGGGCTGGGGAAGCTTAGCTAGATCAAGCCAGCAAGGCCGTGACTAACAGAAGCTCAACAAAAATAAGCTGAAAATTACAAGTTTGATATTATCACGATCCTTTACAGGCGAGTAGTTGCATTTTCGATATAAATTTCATACTATTCGTAGTGAAGAGATACAAATCATAAAACAGCTGGATCCCTCGATCCAGTATATATAGCGACACAGAGAAGTTTTCGTTTTTGACTGATTCACCACTCGAAAAAAATACTGCCGGGGCTCTGGAATCTCTGGCCTGAGCTGTAATGACAAACATCTCTTCATACTTGGCCATCTTCTCCATTGGAAAACTTTCTTCCCAGTGTCTGTCTTCCTTGGCCGCCAGAACTCCGAGGGCCAGATCCTGCGACACATTCTCTCCCGTCTAGACAACGTGCAGTCACAGTCGCTGCTGCAGGCTGATTTGCCTTGGTAACGTCCTGTCCTCCCAAGCTTCCGACCGGAGAGCCAGACGACGCCGTATCCGTGGCGGTGTCTACTACTGCCGCTCGCGCGCTCTTCCAGTTGGGAACCAGCACAACCAGGAGTGCCACCACAATGAGGAGCCCGGCAATCAGGGGCGCCAAGATGGAAAAGACGGCAAAGCCGTACGAGGCACTATGAAACGACGCGTTCTCCTTTAATTTGTTTGTTGCCAAGCCCACCTGCATCGCAGTCAGCACGACGACCATGTAGACTGTGACGGCAGTGATGCTGGCCATGTTTCCAAACACAAATTCCGTGTAACTGTTCCAAGGATCAAAATACAGCTTGAATTCTGGAATGTCTTTGAAAAGATAGATCCAGTTCAACCTGCCGAGTCTCAGCTCGCCATGCTTGAACCGTGGGTGCATCTCGCCGGTCATCTGTGATCTCAAGAGCTCCGTTGCAAGCGCACGCCACCTGGGCCAGCTCGGTGGGTCAGAAACCTTGGGTAAAAGGCCTTCTTCAAGGGCGAGCTCAAAGTCGGTACGGTCAGCTATGAGGCAGGCATAGCTATAGAGCAGCCCCAGCGCAGCCTTCCGTATTTCGCCTGTATCCGCTACTTCAGACGGTTTGCCATTCGCCACCGGAGCACTGGCTTCCGCTCCCAAAGGGGTCTGCCCCTGCTTGGAAAGATGCCTTCTCCATATCGCTGGCTCTAAAAGGTAGCGCGGCAACGGTTTAATGTAAATCTTTCCACTATCCCAGACCAAGTGCATGTCTAGGCTTTCGGCGAGCACAATCCTCCGCCCCTGTAGAAGCTGGGCGGTCAGAGACCTCGGCGCTCTCTTATACCCGACTCGCCAGAGCTTGGAGTGGATGTCATACAGACGCTTCAGTGAAAATTCCTGTTTCAGAAAGTCGCCGAGGCTGTCCTGGTCGACGGGCTTGATCTCTTCTCTGTATTTGCCGGTGCGAAATGAGGCCGGAAAGAGCGGCAGGTAGTCGCTTTTCTGATCAAAGGGGACAGTCTCCTCACTTGCGGCGGTCGAAGACGGCTCCGGCTCGCTTTCTCGAGGCGGCGTAGTAAAAAGAAGCGTAGTGAAGGGCACATCAGATCCCTATCGTCGAGCGGCTGTCAGTACAAAGTACAGGGCCGTGGTCAACAAAAGGTATACTTATTTACCGCAGAATTGGCAGGCTGGACGGCGGAATAATCGGTCATTGTACGTAAAAGATGTGGTATTGATAGTACCAAGACTTGCACAGCCGGAAAGAATATGCGTACGACAAGAGTAGTGCTGGCCAAATTACACGGGAATTGAAGCATCAACCATCAATCGTTGTATAGCTAATGGAAGGCAAGATGCACAGCAGGTCAGGCATCAAATTCTCAGCCTTGATATTTACTATACCGTTATAGGACTTGCATGCAGGGCTGTAATCTATCACGTGTTAGCTGACTGTCTCATGATTTATGACGACTTATATCACAACAGACTGCAGCATCATGTGGTTGCCTAGCGGCGAAGTGTGCTTTGACACGCAGACAGTCTTTCTTGATATGAACAGAGTATCTATATAGCCCTTTTCATTCTCTGTCAATATTGCGGCAATTCAGCCTTTGCATATGGTCAATCTTATCTGCGCCAGCTGCTATATCTACCTAGGTATATCGGTTTATGGGTTCGACCAGGTGGCGTTTACAGTGGAGTTAACCCCAGACGCCGCCCCCTTTAGCACTATCCAGCCTCCAAAATAGACACTAATAATGGCACTATATGTTGAAGCCGTGGCTGTAGAAG
>JARJPP010000493.1:0-81257 GCA_030782485.1 Beauveria brongniartii
TTTTAGTATAAAAAGGGTACTAAGAAGTAGGTAGTGCCGGGAAGTAGGTAGCCGACGTTATCGAGTATCTACATCAACCGCATTCGGACGGCACGGTCATTCAACCACAGCATCAGTCCGGCACAACTATAAGAGGATCAGCCATATCTCTTAGTAAATCCGCTTAAACAGTGAAAAGAACAGGCTCGACTGTCCGCGTTTTTTGGCTTATAAATATTATTTGGGCTTATAAATCAACTCCGCTCTAATGTGCTATCTTAAGCTGCTCCCACGTCAAACCTACGCTATACAAACTTTGTACCTTTCAAAATAGTTGGCCTTACCAGCTGCGTAGCGCTCACTTTCATAAAATTGAGCGCAATTCACTATTCAAAATTTTACGCCAAGTCAGTTTTATTCTTTTCAATATTACACCCAGTTATTATTCAACACTGCGACAAACGTCTGAGCCCGGCGTTCAAATCATCATCACCACATAGGAGACTTCGTCCTGTACGTTGCCCGGCGCACGTTTTTGTCTCACGACAATGTCACCATCCGAAATCACTGCGAAAGAGTTTGGAGAATGGATTGACGGTACTTTCATTGGTGATCCAGCCACCTCTCGCGAATTCTGCGAGCGGAACCTGAGCCCTGACTATGTACGCTTGCATGCGGGTGGTGGGCGTACGGACTTTGAACAAGCTGTCGAGAAAGTAACGCATTTCCGCACAATCTGTCGCAAATGGGAGGGCAAAGTCAACTTTCTAGTTCAGCAGCGCAATAAGATTGCTGTCCGCTATACTGTGGATCTGGTATTTGGGGACACTCCCGAGCAGCACATGGAGCTGATGTTTATGGCGGAAAGGGATGCCGAAGGTCGTTTCCAGAAAGTGTGGGAGCTAACTGAGCCAATTAACGAGTCGGCTGAAAATTGACGTCAGCTGCCAGCTTTTCAGTGCCCATTTTCGTTACAGTTAGAACAATGGTGCTTGCCATCGGGGGAGAAGAGAAATACAAACCATGATCAACTAGTAGCAAATATCACAGCTTGGCGTGCCGTTCACTTTTGACTCACTTCTGTCTCGGTCATCTATGACGTAGAGGCACATAAAAACTAATCATCTCATGATTAAAACACAAGCTCAGGTGATAGATCCCTGTAATAGTTCGTACTTGCTATTTATATAGCTACTATAAGTAGAAGAGGAGTATCTATCTTTACTAGAGCAGCATTCTATAATCGGCCTACCTGATCTTGGCTTGTTGCCAGAAATGCTAGTTAGATACCAACTACACCCACTTTGAGGTAATTGGGCTCAGTCGTAATGCGCTCTCTGATTGAGCCAGAAGATATCTCATCGACATCCCAAGCCGCCCACGTGAAGCGACCATGCAAAAGCTTGGCTTCGTCGGATGCCGCCCACACAGCATAGTGTCCAGGAAGGTCCGCTGTGGCACATTGAGGTCAGTATCCGGCCTTGTTATTCTAGCATGTAGCTCTTACCGTCATCCCACGGCAATGATTCGGTCGTGTAACCAGCCTTCTTGGCTACGGAAGTAAAGATCGCCCCGGGATGAAAGTTGATGACTTGCATATCGTCTGCCGGCACACCTTTGGCAATCTGCTGGATCAGAATAGCCCCTGCACTTTTGGAAGCGGAATAGTTTGGAATAAAGCCAGCGATATCGAAATCGTGTATGGCCATGGTCGAAATGCCGATCAAAGACTAGCGTAGGGAAACTTGTTAGTTCAGGGTTCCCATGTGGCAATTAGGGATCTAACGATCAAGTGTAGATTCATACCAGTTTGCGAGTTGAGTCTCTCTTCTTTTGATGATAGAAGAAATGAGCCGCAGCGGCGACGCCGCTGACATTTGTGCCGAGGTCAGCAATCACCTCCTTGTACCCAATGTCAAGGATGCTGCCGGGGGGTGAAGTCCGGGCTACGTTCAGTACTAGAACGTCAACAACCACACCCTCGTCGTCCAACGTTTTCCAGAAGTTCTCAATGCTGGTAATGTCGGAGGCATCCTGCACACGGGCAACAAAGGCAGTCTGCGAGGTCTGGGACAAGGATGCAACAGCCTCGTCGAGAGCACTTTGGCGGCGACCAGTGATGATGACTTTCGCAGCACCTGCTAGGCCAAATCCATGAGCAATGGCATAACCAATACCTTCGGAACCTCCTGTGATAAGAATGACCTTGCCCGTTTGGGAGAGTTCAGGGCGAGAAGGGGAGATGGCGTCGTAAGACTTCTTGTGGTGCTTCACCTTGGTAAGAATGCTGTCTTTATTGGCAGTCATGATGCCAATAGTAATTTGAATCGTAAAATTTTTTGTTAGGGAGAGATGGCTTCTAGGGTGATGATACGCTTAGTGTTGTTTTTGCTCTGTGTAGATTTCTAATTCTCGTCTTTTCCAATTAACCGGGTGCTAGTAAATATAAATACGGGCTCAGGAGGCCGACACCATGCCCTCTCAATACCGTTAAAGGGTAAGTACCCAATCAGCAGTAGATAAAGGCTGATCTACCGCATAGCGTGTGGTTTTCGCAACAAGTATATTTGCTTGGGCCTTTGTCCGGCAGTCCGGGTGGCGGGGTGCCCCGCTCCGTTCCGCAATTTTCGGCCCGCGGCTTCCGCGTTACTTCGCCGCCATGTCCGCTCGCTTTTGGTTTGACGTGGCGTTAGCGATGGGACATTTTGGGTAGAGTTTGATTTGTTACCCCAGACTAGCTCGTAGGCACAGCCGAGGATCGTATATCTATTCTACCGAGTCGACGAAGAGACGGTATTAGATACGAGGAAATGTAATGTGATTACATCATGATAAGATCCATGTGTTAAAAATATAAAAATTATAACTTTAAATATTAAAGACTTAATTTTAAAAGGGGTTATTATGATGTTATTAGGATAGCTCCTGTCGTTTACTTAGTAGGGGCTCTGTGGGGCTATAACCCCGCGGGACTTTTAGAAACGACCTCCTATACCCTCCGTAGGGCATTTCTTTACGCTTTTTCATAAACTGAACCCTGACCTCGATTAATCACCCCTGCACGCTTTAAACTCACTAGTTAGATTTCTCGCCACGATGCTATGCTCCACCTGCGCCGAAATCTTCACCATTGCACAGAATCACCAGTCCAGGGTGCAAACCGTCCAAACCATCCAGGAGGCAGCGCACCAGCCCAGTGTCCAAACTCTCCAAGAGGCGGCATCAAAATCTTGCGCAATCTGCACAGTACTGTGGAGTATAATTTGCCGCCACGAATGGCCTCCACAACGTGATTCTGCAACAGTGTCACTACCTCTGATGAGGCCCGTCTCAGAATATCGAATTCTGGCGGAGTCAGCATCGGAACGGCCGCTCATTCTGGAATTCACTGTCAACGCCAACGGGATCGGGGTGCCGGGAGCGCAGGGCGAGTTGGGCTATAGCTGCCAATTCTTCCTTTGCAGGGTGGGAGGTATGGACTCTGCATTTCGCGAATAACTTTGGGAGAATGCTGAAGTTTTTTGAACAGATGACGGGCCTCTCCAAGCATATGCACCTCGCGAAACCCTGGATAGTACGACTTTTCAACATCTTGCAAGGCACTGGATATCCTGCTGCTTCTCAACCCACAAAAGATGTTATTCTGTAAATTCATCACCCTCTAAGCTTGGGGGATTCGGCCCCACGCGTCTCGTACGCATTGGAACACCGACGAATGACCAAATCCAAGTAGTTGACGTTGCCCTGTTCAACTCAACTCCTGCTTCAACTCCCTATGTGACGCTGAGTCATTGTTGGGGCACAGGATCCATATACACACTAACATCCACATCTCGCCATAACCTGATGTCCGGATTGAAAATATCGCGGCTCGGCAGAACCTTCCAGGACGCAATCTCAGTGACAAGGACTCTTGGGTACGAGTTTATTTGGATAGACTCTTTGTGCATAATGCAGGATTCGAGGGATGATTGGGATCATGAAGCACCACTCATGCAGAGCATTTACCGCGGAGCAGTACTAAATATTGCAGCGACTGCCAGTGCGAATGGCGACGGGGGCTTATTTCGGTCACGAGAAGTGTCTCTTCTTGACCAAAATATTGTCCAATCTACCTTGGGGGTGGGAAGCAGCCAAAACTATCGAATATATCACAAAGACTTTTGGCTTGACGCTTTCAAGGGACAGCCATTGACGGATCGGGGTTGGGTTGTGCAGGAATTGTTTTTGGCGCCGAGGGTACTACATTTTAACGAAAGCCAGATGTTCTGGCAATGCTATGGGGTCTCGGCGTGTGAGCTGTATCCAGAGGGTATCCCCGGTGAGGTTCTCGACGAGGGTATTTCTCGAAATGACATCTTGTCCCTCTTGACACCTATTCGCGGAAAATCGCCACTTGATACGAGGGAGTTGGCTTTACAGCTTTGGTCCCAAGTCGTCAAACAGTTTTCCGCTTGCAAGCTAAGCCACTCACGAGACAAACTCGTAGCGATAGCCGGAATCGCTAGAGTTGTCCAAAGTGCCATCCATGACGAATACTGCGCCGGTCTATGGATGAAATCATTACCAACTCAGCTTCTATGGCTGGGCAGCTCCGACAAGCCTCGGGTACAACCCTATCGGGCGCCATCTTGGTCGTGGGCGAGTGTAGACACTACAGTGACGGTTGGTAACTATGAAACGTCCCCACTCGAAGATATCAAGATACTGGTCGGTACTATCAGTCACGAAGTCGTGACTGCTACTCAGAATCCATTTTCGCAGGTGCTAAGCGGCGTTCTCCGACTCTCTGGGTATCTTTTTACTGTGGTGCTCCAGCGGTCGCCGAAGTTTCGTTATAGCGTTTCGCTCAACGGGATGGAATACGAAACGCCACTGGCACAGATACTGCTGGATTATCAGCTTCCATCTCTTGAACTTCACTGCCTACCTATATTAGTTGACCTTCATCAGTACCCCGCATCTTGGTCTATTTCATGCCTTTTGCTTGCAGCGACCGGAGTGAAGAGGGGACAGTTTATGCGATGTGGGACATTATTCGCCTTTGAATCTGCATTCGGTATATCAGACTGGACCGGGTATCAATCGATCGAAAGCCACATGTGGCTGGAATATGAATCTGTCCAAGGCCACGGTGTATATGAAATATCGATTGTATAGAGTATATGCTGTGAAGACTGATAACGGTTACTGTAGTAACACTAATACTATACTATTTATTATATCTAGAGGTTGAATTCCAACTTTACAATACTACTCTAAATACTTGGGATAAACTTCACTTAGGTAGAGTAGTAAGCTTCAAATAGATAATATATCATTCTAACTAGTAGTTAATTATTGATCTTATAATCACGAAGCTTTGAGCTTCTCCAGACGCGCCTTAGTTCCAGCAACCACCTTCTCTTCGTTCCAGATCCCCGTGACGCTAGGGTGTTCAATGACCCTTGATGCCCACTTGTAGAAGTTGGGGGTCTTGTTAGGCAAGTCTTTGACCAGGCTGTCGGTCACGATGCCGTGCTTGGGCAAGGCGAACAGTCTCAGCAAGAACGAACCGGTGAGAACCTAAATATAGTCAGCGGCATGCAAGAATCATTGTTTTCTCAAGCCAGATTAACCAACCTCGGCTAATGTCAGAGTCTTGCTGCCTCCAAAGTAAGGGGCCGCATCGGCCAGTAGTGGCTCGACCTCCTTGGCAAGCTGCTTGACGAATTCGGACGCGGCCTCTTCCGCCTCGGTATCCGTCTTGGCAAAGGCCACCTTGGTGCTCAGGTTGTTGGCTTTGGTAAAGTACGTATCGACGAAAAAGCCAATGCGGGCGCGCTGTCATATGTGTAAGTGAGGATGGTCTGAACTCGCCACCTGAAAGTCTGGCCTACTTGGAGAGCGGCGTCTGGAGTGCCGGCCGTCGGCACGAGGTGAGACGGGTGCGCGTCGGCGAGAAATTGGGAAACAACGGCAGATTCAGTTATGATTTCGCCATTGTAGGACAAAGTAGGAACAAGACCACGGGGGTTAATGGCCAGGTACTCGGCAGTGCGAGGGACGGCGAGGTCAATGATTTCCTCCTCGTACGGAATGCCCAGCTCAGCAAGTGCAATGTGAGCACGATGGGCCCCTGAATGTTTTTTTTTCTTGGTCAGTTGTGGGCAGCTGTCAAGAAGCGGCAAAGACAACTTACAAGGACAGCCGTGGTTAGTGTATAGCTTGATTGTAGCGGCCATGGTGACAGATGTAGTGGACCTTTCTCGTATTCAGATAAACCTGCAAGTCTCAAAGTGGAAATTAACGGATTCCAAGTAATGTTCCAAGATGATATAAGAGAGAATGCACTCAATTTATAACAAAGTACCCGCAACTTCGCAGATGCGCAGTTTGGTGTTGTGCGGGGTTGGATTTATAATACAATGAAATGATGCCATCTGGGATGCACATGGAGTGCGTGCTAGTTAGGGTGAAAGGCGGATATAAGTGGCTCTTTATCTCCGCTAATGATGAAATCGAGTGCTATTCTTACATGTATTATTTTTGGCTTATCAAGTCATTCATCAGCAAGCTTTCGCACGCCAAGCTCCCTATCCGAGGTTATTAACTTGTGGAGTTGGTCGCGTGGAAGAGCGTAGATCAACGGCGACGTTGCATTCAGAAGACTGATTGGCGCTCGTCTTTGACTCCGGAAACAAACGTTTCCAAGAGCTGGGCATCTCTTGTTTTGGGAGCCTTTTCAAAGTAAATCTGTGCACAGCTCGACTGTCTTGCTGGCAACCTGCATGCATTGCCTGCCTTGTGGATGCCGCCCGTGGAGCATCCGCCACCCATCCGCAATCAGAGAAGGTTGGGAGTTGAAGCTGTCTTTAATTAGCGATTACCGCCAAACGCTGAGAAAGAGCTTGTGGGGTTCATTTTTGACATTTTACAGATCCACAACGTTCTGCCTAGGTGGTCTGCACAACGAGACGCCATCTTCAATGGCTGCTACTGTCAAGCGACAATGCAATGCAACACCCCTCGCCTAGACGTAATACATCGAGGGACATGCGGCACCCACTACCATCTTCCCCAATCGGTTCTGCCGCGGCGGTTCCGTACCAACATCCGTCTGTGGTTCTAGCTTCGATCCTGACAGCGGCCACACAGCGGTAGGTCCGGTGTCGTTGGCATCCATTGACGAGAGGGTTTTACAGCGACAACACACCGGCGATAGCGACACAAGCCCAGTCGCCCGAAACAAATTAAGACGGTCAATTGCGCAGAATTGTCTCGAATCATGTCGTATGCTCAAGTGCCAGTACTCGATATTGAGGCGCGTGTGCCCAGCGACAAAGAAAGACCTAAGAATTGCCTGTTGTCAGCGGATTTTTATAAATTGTAAAGATCCCTATCTATCTTTTCTATAATAAGGAAATCTTGAATATCGTCATCAGACTTCTTGGATTCTAGCGCCGAAGCTTTTTTTGTGTGGAGTGCCAATGCCTCGATGCCCAATATTGGCATCTTGGGACTTCAACTACTTGTGTGGTGATCGGGCAACTGGCGCCCGACGCCCGACGCCGGCTGCCGAACTAACATGGGGTTGGTGACGACAAGACTACACCGCCAACCTTCATGTTCATCGACGAACCTCTTTTCTTTCGTTTTTTTTTTTTTTTTCTTTTCCTCAAATATTGGCCGACTAGACATGTTCGGCGCCACTGCACACAGCCGCGATACCCTCGATACTGTTGATAGACTTGTCAAGGGCTTTGACGAATGCCATGCGAAGCTCCGCTCTCTGGACAAATCCGCAGGCCAGGCCAAAGACATAGCCAAGAATGACACTGCAATCACAAGACGCCATCATGATACCAAGATAAAAGCAGAAATCATCCCCAAGAAGGCGATGCACATCCAGGCTCAGGTTGATGCCACGCAGCGGACAAACGATGAGCGACCATCGCCGCCATATGCCGCTTTACCTCACCGATCTCAAGAGACTCTTCAGGGTGAGGATGGTATAAAGGCATTTGCATGCATGTTGCACGATGAAGAGTTCTCCCTGCAGCTGTTGCGGCACTTGGGTCCGGAGATGGCTTGCATGTTGGATAGTGCAATCGAGCGCCAGCGCGTGATGGAAGACTCTGTGCGCTATGAAGCCCATCGAGCTTTAAATGCCGATTTATCTGCGTCCCGTGCCAGCGAGGCCAGCCTCATCGCTGAGATTGATCATCTTCGTGTTGTCCACCGAGCAATCGAGGACACGAACCGAGCTCTAAGTGCTGAGCTATCCGAGTCCCGTGCCCACGAGTCTAGTCTACTCACTGAACTCGATGGTCTTCGTGCTGCCTTTGCGGGGCTGAATGCAGACCTAGTCGAGTCTCGTGTCAGCGAGAGCAACCTCTTTTCTGAGCTTGTTGACATCCGCGCTGCCCATCAAGCCACGGAGGCTTCGCAGCGACAAAAAGTAGCGGACCTCTATGCCGCGCAGTCATCTGCGCAACGTGAGCTGTCTGCCCTTCGTGAATCCACGGCTGTTGATAGAGATGAGCTGACGGTGCTGCGCGATGAAATGGAGGTCATGGAGGCCGAAATGAACAGACTTCGTGCTGACGGTGTCATTGTGGACGCTGAACTAAGCAGGCTTCGCGCTGGCGGCGCTGCCATGGACGTCGAAATGAAAAGAATGAGCACCGACTATGCCGCCATTCAGGCTGATAACACATGCATGCAGAATCTGTTGGCGGAACAGCGTGCGACGAAAGCCTCATTGAAAGAGCAGCTCGCCAGGCTCATTGCTGAACGAGAGGAGATCAAGGCCGACCTGCACGCTTTCCAAAGCCAAAGCACGACTTTAAAAGCTTGCCTCGATGACAGAAACGCCACCATCGACTCCTTGCGTAGAGAGGTGGATGAGCACAAGAAAGCCCAGCTCTTCACGCAGTCATTGTTGGTTAATCTCAGCGGCTTCCCGCCCGAGGGAAAGCACTGGGAAGACCTCTCATCCTCGCTGAAGCTTTCGCGGCAGACGCACTGCGAGCCGACAGCGGCGAGTTGGCAGTGGCTCCAAGCCTGGGATGACGACGCCCAGCCGCCCGAGATGCACCGTTCCGCAACGGCCGCTTTGTGCTGTGCCTGCGTATGCCTCCACAACTGGATGGACAATCACCGGCGGGCCCGGGACCACCTACAATCCCTCGTCAACAGTCTAGAAACAGCCGCAGAGCTCCCTGTCGGGCTGTGCCACACCGTGCTCTTCGCCGTCCTCGACGTCGCCCAGCAGCAGCAGCGGCCGCTGCGCTTCGACCTTGCGCTTCTTCTGTGCCAGGCTGCGCAGCTCATTGCATCAAAATGCCACTCGGAGCGTCGTCGCGAGGCCGCAGCCAAGGTTCGCGCGTTTGTGTTGCGCGACTGCGCCGACGGCTCGCTGCTCGACGCGTTGCTGGGCGGCTGGGACGACGACGACGACGACGACTTGGCGAACCGGGTGCCGTTTTGTGCGCCCACGCTCGCGCAGGAGGGCCGGATCGTGTATGTGCAGTCGATTGATTCGCTGCTGTTTGTTTCCCGTCAGAGGTTGAGGTTGCGCTGGATCAGCGTCCGTCGGATTGATTGGACAAAATCTGGGAGAGACACTATCCACGTGCGCAGCTGCAGCGGCGATGCGAGCCAAAAGGTCAAGTTTGGCCAAGTCGGGGTAGAATTGTACAAAGCTCTTCTTCACCTGTAAATATCCAGCGCGCAAATCTCTGAATGTACATTTCAACTATTTTCCTTATGTTTACTCCTCTATGTTTATTCTATTTACTGCAATTTCCATGTTTTTACTTCATTTATTCTATCAAGGTCCTCCTTCCATCTAAAAAGAAAGCAAAAGAAAGAGAAGAGAAAAAGCTCTGCCTGAGTGTAGAGATGTGTCTAACATTAAACTGTAGTATGTATGGTCTTGCACAGAATTATAAAGGGTTAGGGGTTTATAAAGGGTTATAAGGGGGTTATAAGGGTTAAAATTAACGGGGCGGTTAATGGCCAGGTACTCGGCAGTGCGAGGGGCAGGGTCAAGTGGCAGCGGCTTACACCAATGCTATTTCTTCGGTTCGAGGATGCGCGCGGCCACGCTGACTGCTGTTCTGCATTGTATCAGTGAAAATGGATCTGAACAGAAAGTCGCCAACTCTTAGTCACGGATAGGTCGAAAATCACTGCTCTTGTCTTCTATTACTACGTTTTTGGGTTAATTTGTCTGCTCCTCGTCGGGTCAGTCCAGCCACGAGGAAGAGTGGCGCTCAGACGGCGACAGCCTTCATTATACGATGGCAGCGCTATAGACGATATCCAGCAACGCCATCCAACACCACGTATGGTGTACGATGCCTCAGCATGAAGTGATCATCAGGTGACGCAGATCCGAGATTCATCCTGCATCGTGCAACCTGAAAGTCGAACCTCTCCTTTTCTTGTTGTACAGCCACCTCCTTACCCATCCTACACTGCTTCATCCTACATCAATTGCAGGGAAAATTTTGACTCGGCAGTAATTCGACTACTTATCGAGCTTGATCGAAACTACCCCAAAAACCATCCAATCAATCTCAGTCGTAAGCCAGCTGCGCGTCCAGCGAGCATGGGAGAATCGAAGCACGCCACTGCGCAAGCAGTCTCTCCACGCCTGACGGAGCTGTCTCTTGATTCAGTGCACTTCGATGAGATACAAAAGGCGAGAAAGCTAGAAACCGTTTTCCCTGGGCCTGCGCAGAATATGCCCCCGACGCCCTTGGGTGAAATCACGAACATGTTGAACAACGACCAGGAGAGGTGGGCAGATATATCACCGTTGCCTTGCCAGAGGCCGTGGCTGGAAGCCGGGCCAAAGGAAGCGCAATATAAAGGTGTTGAAGACCTACAGAAAATCATAGTAAGCGTACATCAAAATTCTGAAGCAGAAAGTGATGCGTGAGCTAATTCGGGGATGATAAAGGCACGTCCGGGCGATGGCTTCCACTTCGAGGGCTCTGACTACACCCCCTTGGTCAAAGGGGCGGCCACGGGAAGTAGATGGAGTTGGCCTGTCAAACACGCCTACAAAAATTCGACATCAACGCATACTGGCTATCAGCGCTCAGAGAAATTGCATCACAAGAAAACGGCCTGGAAAAGGTACCGAGCTCGGGTGCGACCTCAGCTCTGGCATAGTCGGCTGTATATGCGCATGCAAGACAAAGCTCGACGTCGTGACAGATGCGCCGCCATGGGGCACGCATCGTACCGTACTATTGACATGAGAGCGTTCTCTGACGTCAGCAGTCGGGGAACGGCGAGCCAGTCGCTACCGGAAGCGAAGCAGCCAGAAAAGGATGCAGTTCCGGCATGGCTCCCAGAGAGACATCAGCGCGTTGATAGTGCCAAGCTTCTGGCGCAGTACATGGCTACATCGGACTATATCGTATCGCTGGCTGGGCCACCATTGCCAGACATGCGATACGGTGTCATAATCGTTCCTTGCGGTGAAGAAGAGCTCCTCCTCAAGCAACCAGAACAGGAGGTTTCCTACGAGGGTGTCAAGACTGCTTTCTCGTTTACTCACCAAGACAATGGGCTGCTGTATGAGGAAATTCCCAAATCCATATTAGGTTGCCAATCCTCGATGTCGAGCACCGAATTCTGCTACTATGACAGACAGCGACTCCTCGAGGAGTGGGAAGACGATCACCGATTTTCGTCTTGGGTCCGCCCAAACTACGGAAGCGACTGGTCCGAAACCAAGAATGACTCACACGGCATATGTCGCGAGGAAAATCACAAACTGGTTGACCCGACACAATGTTCTCAGTGGTCCGCTACCCATGCACCAGATTATGGAAGCTGGGTCGGACAGGAGATTCAGTCCTTTGACGAGGATGGGCGCCGAGTAGCAAGCGTTAGCACAAAGTCAAACGGAACTCATGAGCCAGTACGCATGGAGTCGTCCAACTTGGTCACTGACCTAAACTTTGCAGGCTCTGCATCTGACAACCCTGCTCGGGGCACGTCCACAGTTTCAGAGCAGCTACCACAGCATGCATCGCGGGCAGGCATTTCAACTGCGCATGTGTCGAACAGTCACCTTACTAGCTCCGACTCGGAGATTCCGAAATTGGTCACTGACGCATCTGCTGGCAGCTACCCAACGGCAGCTACCGTAGCACATGATGACGCTGGGCGGCCTCAGAACGTACCAGCTAACCTGTCGTGCCTCCAGCCATTACGTGTCAAAGGGCGGCCAACTGCTGAGAGAGCTTTGAAAGGCGACAAAAAAGGAAAGAAGCGCTATAGAGGATTTTTCACGGGACTATTCAACGCCCTTCTGAGGCGAAAGCCGTCGATCCAGCCACGCCGCCGGGCAGCGGCATGAATCGAGTCAAGTGGCTTTGCGGGAGATTTCTAATGTTGAATAAATGACGAAAGTTGAAAGATTGGTCAAGAATTGAGCAACAGACGCGAGGATTGGGAGGGCGTTGCTGCAAAAGTTGCACTCACGCGCCACCTGACCAGAGGTTGCCATTCGGCCATGTAGGCGAGAGTTTGCTGTGCTGATAGTTGCAGATGATTAAGTAGCCAAAATTGACGGCGTATTGACAAGCAAGCCGGCGTCCCTAGGTGACAGTAGACTAAAAGATCAGCGGATCGGTTCTATCGTGCTCTGGTGGTGCCAAGTGTCAACTCGTCCGGCGACTTTACAGCACATAAACGCCGACACGAGGGCCAAGAACGAGACACCTAGCCCTGCCATTCCCAGTATGCGATTAACCAAGCCCGCTAGATCAAAATATCGTATACCGCAAGATTACCCGAAAGGACTCTGTAGCGCTTAACTTTCTGTTTCTTGGTCGAGTTTGGCTGGGAGCTGCATCTTTTGAGCGACGAAACGACGAGTGACCTATATATCAATAAATAAGAACTCAGCCACCATACAAGAGATTATCCGGTATGGTGTAGTGGCTAACATCGCTCGCTCTCAATCAAGAACCGAGCAGCCCAGGGTTCGATTCCCTGTACCGGAGTTGATTCTTTTGCTTTTCGAACAAAGTCTTCTTTTTTATTTCTTTACTGTATTATTTCAATCAATCTCGTACCTTGCTTTTTCCTTTTTATTTTCCTTACCTCTCACGCCCGACTTCTTATTTATTAATACTGCTAGGGCAGAACCTGAACGACGGCTACCAACCTATTCCCGCTTGCCTGCAAGCCACTTCAACCACTCACTCGCTGCGACGACCTCCCTTCCTCGGCACGTTTCATGGCAGACACGAAACTGGATAAAAAGGGCTTTGAGCTGTCTATACCGATTTTTTCAGCGTCACGCAAACCCCATGGTCCCGTTTCTTCGCCGTCAGCGGTGGGCCATTGCCGCAATAGGAAGCGCCGATTCCACGTCCTGGTCCCATAGCCGCACTCATCACGACCAACACCTCACAACCTCAATCCCACTGCTCTTCATCTCATCTCCCTACATACACAGCACTCCCTATCCATCTCTCCATCGCCCCTCGCCCCCCAATTATGGCTTCTGAGCCGTCTCTCCGCCGTCTTGGCCCCATGTAAGCTCCCGATTCCCCTTGTCCATCATCTCCCGGCTCACACCTCCCCCAGGGAGCTCTACTCTTCGTCGCGCCACCACCTCGGAATCTACCGCGCCGTCTGCGTCTCTGCGCGATACGTCCCGCGGCCGTGCACCACAGGGCCGTCGTCCCCGCGGTTCATCGCCGCTCTGGCTGCCGTCGTGCGTGCGCACCCGATGCTGCGTGTCGGCATCGCCGGCGAGGACAGCAACGCCGCATGCTATACTCACATCCCCCGCATCAATCTGCAAGAGCACATTCATCTCGTAATCATGCAGTGCGGCTCGGAAGAGCAACTCAACAATGAGGTTGCGCGCGTGCAGGCCGCGCAGCATAACCACCTCTGGGAGTCTACTGTAACCAAACCCCCCTGGCGAGTCACAATCATCCAAGATCAAGACCGAGACTGCGACGACATCATCTTTTCATTCCACCACGCTCTCATGGACGGCACCAGCGGTCGTCTCTTCCACTCCCACCTCCTCGCCGCCCTCTCCTCTCCGTATCCCCCCTCCGCTAACGACGGCCCTCTCCTCTCCTTCCCCGACCCTCCAGTGCTACCCGCCCCCCAAGAAGCCGTCGTTCCATTCACGCTTGGCCCCTTGTACATGGCATCCGTGCTCTGGGGCGAGTTTGCCCCTGCGATGCTTAGACCCGCGCCGCGATACCCCTGGGGCGGCGCGCAAATCGACTTTGCGCGGCCACATGTGACGCGTATCCGTGCGGTCGATGTACCGCCTCAGCAGACCGAGGCACTGCTTGCTGCGTGCCGTGCCAATGACACAACGCTGACAGGGCTGCTGCACGCGCTTATTTTGGCCTACTTCAGCACTACGCTTCCAGAGCATGCGGCCGCGCCAGGCTTCTGCGGCGCAACGCCAATGGGGCTGCGCAGCCACGCCTGCGATGCCTCCGCCGCCGATGCGCTGCGCGTGCTTCTCTGTTCCACGGAGCACTTCTTCTCCGGCGACGACGTGGTCACTATGCGAGCCGCCACCGACGCCGACACCACGCTGCTGACCACCGCCGTCTGGGCCACGGCCGCGCGCGTCCGCCGCGAACTAGCCACGCGCAGCAAGAACCTCACGCACAACAACGTCGCTGCTCTGATGAAACACGTCAGCGACTGGCGGATCTTTCACGCGCGCCGCGACGGAACCGCGCGGACCCATTCCTGGGAGGTCAGCAACGTCGGCGTGCTGGGGGCGAGGGCAGCGGCGGGAGACGACGCCGAGGTTCGAATCAGCAGAATCCTATTATCAAATGGCGCCATGGTAACGGGCGCGGCGGTGGGTATCAACGTGGCGTCGACGAGACAGGGCCAGCTGGGTATCGCGCTGTCGTGGCAGGAGGGCATCGTGGAGGAGAGTGTGGTGGAGGGGTTGGGGAGGATGCTGGAGAGGGGGATAGAGAGGTTCTGCAGGACGGGAGAATGGATGTTTGGAAGTGAGGAGACTGACGAAATGGATGCGGTGGATAGGACTAACAGGATAGACCAGATGGTGTAGAATCCGCTCATCATTGAAAGATACTACTTCATACACGACACAGAATTCGGATATGAATCACGGTCGAAAACACATTTAAATAAAATGTCACAATCGTCAATTTATGCTCGCTAAAACCACTTTTGTACAGCATCTTCTGAATCTATACTCCACAAGTTTCCCCGAGTTACTAGCCCTGATGCGGCTGGTTGCTCTGGTTTTCTCTGTGGTAACCCTGCTGTCCCTGTCCTTGCCCTTGCGGCGGCGGTGCTCCGTAAAATCCTGGCTGCCCTGACACTCCTTCAAAGTCGTCGTGATAGAACCCTGATTGGTCCTGCCCGTAGAGATTGTGCTGCGGCTGGGTAGGCTGATGCATAGAAGCCATGGGACCAGCTGCCGGGCCGGGGGATTGCGTTCGCCCAGGAGCGGGACTCTGCGTGTGTCTAGGAGCTGGAGATTGTGTGTGTCGAGGAGCAGGGCTCATCTGCCGCGGCGCCGGGCTCTGTGTCGTTTGTCGTAGAGCGGCTCCGATTGGCCCGGCGGCCGGACCGGGAGATTGCGATCGCGATTGAGGCGCCGGGCTCATACGGCCTTCATGAGGAGGCACTTCTTGATACGCGCCAGGGCGGGGCACCGGGCTTGCTCGGCCCGAGTCCAGCGGTTGATAACCACGGTTTCCAATGATGCCACGTCCTGGCGCGGGGCTGGCTCTACCCGAGTCAAATCCGTCTTGATAACGAGGGTAGACCTGTGGTCCGGGGCTGCCTCTACCGTCCACGGGCACATCCGAAAAGCCGCCCATCGGCTGGGCGTGCACCAAACCAGTCGAGCTCGAGTTGTCAAAGTTGCCGAGAGGGCTGCGCATGCGGTCTAGTTCGTTGGCAGATGCCTGGCGAGAGTGAGCACCGTCTGCATACACAACGTTGGCCTGTGGTCGGTACGAGTGATAGCTCGTGTCCGACATGCCAGTGCCGACACGTCGTGGGGCGCTAAACGGCGCCGTGCGACCCGACATGGCACTCCCCGGGCGCTCATCAAAAGAGACGGGCGTTCCGGCTCGCGTGGTAGCTCTATCACTCTCAATACCGTAGAAATCGGCACCGCCATGCTCGTCGAGAAATTCAGCTCGGTTTTTAAAGTATTCAAAGTCCATGTGATTCTCGGACACAAACTCAAAGCCCGGCACGCCAGCGGCCTTGCCAGCCTTCATGCTGTCGAGCGCGTACATGTCAGAGTAGCCACTGACACTCATGAGATCGCTTGCCTCGACATCTCTGCCGTCAGTCAATCTGCCCGAGTAAACAGAGGGCAGCAAGTTTTGGGCTTTTTGATTGACCATGGGCGTGATCAGCTTTTTGTATAGAGCAGGGTGGCCGAATCGGCTGGCCAGCTTTTCGCTTCGCTGGCGGTCAGCCTGGGCACGAGCGGCCTCGGGGTTCTTGCGGACATTAAGTAGACTGTAGAAGCGAATTTTGTTGTCAAAAGTGTTGGCACAATAAAGTTTGAATCCAAACATGAGAAAGGGGAGGGGAATGACGGCAAAGAATTGAATGTGGTCGCCGTCGCCGCGAACCCAGGTGGTAAGGAGAACAACACAATTGGCCAGCATGGTGCCAAAGATGAAGCGATTAAACACAGTGCGCCAATACAGTCCGCCAGATTCGGTCTTGGTGACGAAGCGGTACAGAATGAGATACTTTTTCAGGTAGTGGTCGAGAGTAAAGTACATGGCGGCGGCGGGCAGGACAAGCGGCATGATGCCGGCAAAGCAAAGGCTCGAGGTGGCGTAGAATAGAAAGTAGGTGTAGTAGCTGGCATATTCAAAAGGAGGGGGTGCGGTAAGCTCGATGAGCTCTCTGGGCGTCGGGCTGGAAAACTTCCTAAGGAAAAAAGCCTTGGTCAGCGACCAGAGCTGCGCCAGATCGGTAGCAGCACCGAGCTGGCGTTGTAGCAAATAGGTGACCCAGAAAACGCCGTTGGAGCATAAAGCTTGGAACAAGCCGTCGACGATGCTCTTGCCATTATCCTTGTTTGCGTCCTTGATTGCGTCCCAGCCGGACTCTCCCGAGGTGGCGTTGCGGATAATGTTGAAGACAAAGGTGAATACGGTGGAAAAAAAGGAAAAGACGACGAGGTTGTTGATGACGAAAAAGGCGTACATTTTGCCAATGACGTGTCGCTCTCGGCCGGTTTTGGTCTGGTCGCCGCCCTTGGTAGAGAGACGGCGAAAGATCATGGGCAGGACAAGGTAGGCGAGAGAGGTCAAGGTGGGCGCGAGAATACCCTGGACGAGACCCCAGAACCTAGGGCTGGCCTCGAGCGAGGTCTTGAAGGCAGGCCAGAGGCGTCCGAGGTTGCTGAGGTTGACGAAAAGCATGGCAATCAAGGCATTAGGACCGATCCAGAGGACAGTGAGAATGGCCATCCAGAAACTGTTGGCCCACCGTCTACGGCTGCGAACAGAAGTGGAGAGCGGCATGTTGCGCCAGATGATGTCGTTGGGACGGGGCGCGAGAGCGACGGTGGTGCCCTGGGGCTTCTTCTTACGAAAAGAATAGGCGATGCTGTGGGCTTCAGCGATGTCACTGTAGCTGGCGAAACCATAGGGCATGGTGCTTCTCTTGTCGACTGTCGTCCGGACCTGCTTGATCTCGGTTTCGAGATCGCGAATGCGCTTGGTGTAGTAGTCGATGGCGTCAAGTTTCTGACCCTTGGGATAGGAGCCGTAGGCATGATCTTTTTTGGAGGGCTTGCAAGTAGGACGGTTGGGAGGCAGCTTGGCAGGGTTCTTCAGGTATTTTGCGAGAACGGCTTCGAGCTTGCGCACTGTGTGGTCGTGCTGCTCGATGAGCTCGGGCAGCTCCTTGACGTTCCTGGCAATGGCGGTCCTGGCAAAGGACGAGCTAGGCGCGACCTGGTCGATAATGCGGGCGATGCCTTCGTCAGATGCGCACTCGCGAGGCAAGTCGTAGAGCATGAGGGTTCTGGAAGCAAGGCTGGTTTGGAATTCGTCCGTCTCAAAATACCTGCGGCGAAGCTGAGCAATCTCGCGGTAGTTCCACCAGAGGAAGCCGGCGACGATGATGTCAAAAAGATAGGCGGCTACGACCTGAACCCATTGGGCACGACCAAAGACGTTGAGGGGAGATATATTGGTGAGCCAGCCGAGCTCGCTCTTGTCGCGGATGGCGGCCTTTGTAAGGTGGACGGGAACGAGGATGCCGACGCCGACGACGCTCAGGGCGAGAAACATGTTGCGACACATGCGCATGAAGCGGATAAAAATGGTGGCGTCCATGCCAACAGTCTGCATGAGGACATCTTCGTTGGTGTGGAGGACGGGAGGGACCCAGGCAAAGAGCGACTTTCCTATCGTCGGGGGCGCATGCTTTTCGTCGGCGTGCTTAACCTTGGGGGCGTAGACGGCCTGGTTGTGGGGGCGGAGGAGAGAGAAACAGACAGCGAGGAAAAGTGTGAAGCCGACGGAGACGCCAATGGCGGAATAGAGGGAGGAGGAGGCGAGGGTGGAGGCAAAGGGGTCCTTGAAAAGGTCGAGCAGAGCGTTGTCGTCCTTGGGGTTGCCGTCCCTGGTAAGGAGGGAAGCCATGGTGGCCGTGGCCGGCCGAGGGTACGCCGAGATGAATTGAATGTAGCAAGGTGTGAGATAAGTCGGGTAGGACGGTGGTCGGTGAACGAGTGAGACGAGGTCGGTGGAAGTTTTCACAAGGTGAGGCTGCGAGTGATGGTTGATGCAGCACGAGGCTGTCGTTTGGGCTGGGAATCGAGAAAAGTAATTGACGATGGATGTAGTGGTATTGTGCGTATTGGGTATTGGAAATGGCTATGACGAGCGAGTGATGGAGTAACGGTTCGAAAGATGAGAGAGAATCGATAGCGAGCGAGGTCTATGGCGTCAGACGGCGATTGTCGATCTCGTTGGAGAGGTTGTGAAGCGAGCGTGTCCTGGCCGGGAGAGATTTGGAGAAGAGGAGCAAGGGATCCGGCGCAGGGGATAAGAAATGTTCAAAGGGGAGAAGAATTATTATGACGAAAAGGAAAGGCAAGGCAAGGATACACAAAGGATGGAGACGGGAACAAGGACAAAGGAAGAGGGGACTCTTTGGCTGTAGCCTGTCAGAGACTCTTTTCTTTTTTTTCTGCCGACGTATCAGCACCGGGAGCTTGGCTAGCGCCGGCGGTACGAGGTGTGTGCAGGGGATGGGGAGTGGGGAGGCAAGGAGGGACTAGAGGATGTAGTGTCATCGATCAGCGAATGCTTGGCTTTTTGGGAGTTTATTGAACCCATCTATTATTCTTTACGTATTGCATCTTGGTGCTTCTTATTGAGATGGTACCTTTTTTTTTTGCCTATCCTGGAGACTAGCAGAAATGGCTTGCAGATGGTCACGCTACAGAGCCGAGAGTGTTGAAGACTTGAAGTGCAGGTGGCAGGGTGCTTGAGGCTCAACGGAACAGAAGTTGATGGCAGCGGTGGCTTCTGATTGGTGCTGACTGCGACGCTAGCGGAGATTCTATTTTTGTACCCATGACCGATGCACGTCAGAAGAAGCGTTGCCGCTTTGACAGCTTGAGAGTTGTTTGATAGGGTTTTCTGGTATTCACTCTGTAGAAATTGTCCTTTTATGTTTCCCTCCAACTTCCGAATTTTGCAGTTCTGCGAGGCACTTTGACTGGCACCAACCTCTCGCCCAGGCTTGTGCAGTGGGTGGAGCTGCAACCCTTTGTTTTCTGTCTGCCGCCCCGCAGCTGCAATACGAGGCACGGGTGCATAACCACCTTATTAGTACAGGGCGTCAAGCCATGCAACTCGGTGGGCTTGTCCGCATGGCGCCTCATCAGTGATTAGATCACGAGGCGTCTATGTACCTAGCCGACCATGTGTCAGCCGTTCTTCTCTTGTTTTACTGGCAATTTTCATTGAGATTTTGACGATCATTCTCCAACGACTTTGTCGTCTTCCAGAACTCTTTGACAGCTCTGAGCTTACGACGCAATGGGTCAGGGCCCGCTACCAGTGTGGACCTGAGACACTGGCATCGTCTCAACTTGCAACCGCTACAGACAATAGATGTTCTTCCATTCCAAGCTACAGTGAATGCCGCCCGCGGATAATTCTTCTGAAAAATGCAGTTTCAATCTAAGTAATCAAATTTACTGGAAACCATCGCTTGTATCCCCTGCTACCACCTTGTACCTCCGAGCCATAATGTTCCTCTTTCCAATACTGTACAACGAGAAATTCACAGCCACAACTTGTAGTGGAGAACCGGCTGCCGGCTTGACCTACCAGATTTCCATTTTATTACCAGACCACCAGACTTGCCAGGCTAATAAAATCAGGGACCGGCCATGCTACCTAGCCTGCAAGCCTCGCTGCAAGCCAGCCTTGCTTCGAGCAGAGCCTTTCGAATAACAAATGGCCCTTGCCTTCCAGAGTTAGAATCTTCCCACTCATATTTGCCACCCGATGACCTCTCTTACCCCCTTGATGACGAAATTCCATCAATAATTCCTTGGTAGCTCCGGGTGCTTGGCTCTATTTGCGGCTTCAAAGCACCGACAAGACTAATTCTCCACCTTAGCCTCAATCCGCAAGTCATCGAAGCTGGCGATCGGCCATGTAACTGTCCTCGTACGCAGTATTATCTCTCATCGACAGTATTGTACTGTGTCTCATTCAACATATACCGCTGCTTGGCTGCCCGAGCGCCTGCCGTGAAAGCTCTTTATCCAACAAAGATTGCCTCAGGGTACAGGGAATAACTATGAAATAAACTCTGAAACCCCCAAATATTCGCTACAAACACATCACATCATTTACCGGATCCCAGCTTTGCAACACGAGATCGTTCTAGAATTTCTTCATCAACGTCATCCTATTCCATCCCACCTATGAATTCTGGCACACGCCCAACTTTGTCCAGTTGCCAAGCTTCTTTGCAAGCGAGCTTTGGATAAGGTAGACCCTGTCATTACACTCTGCCTCCCTGCAGGCCGCGCAGTGAATGAATGCATGCTCAACACCTCGAAATGAGATCAAGTCGGGTTACAATACTTTTCATCAATATATTACGAAATGCAATCAGCCGTCTGAAATAGGCATCAAAGGTTTGCTTTTCTGACATTATCGGAATTGCCCGCGTTGCTTTGACTGCATTGCAACGCAGGCTTGTCGAATGGCCACATCAATCCAATTGATTCAATCCAATTCAGTTTAACAACATAACCAAATAAACAAGAAACATTCCTAGGAACCATGTCTGTAACGTCCTTGGCCATTTTGCCTTGAATCAATACCCGTTTCGCCGCCGTAGTTTGCCTCAGTCGTTTCAGATCATGCTAGCATCTGTAAGTTGCCGCCCTACTAAAGTCATTATTCTCCAGAGGGAAAAAAAGTAGTAAACAAAAAGTTTGCGTTCCAGTTGCACAGGCCACGCCCCTTTAAAGCCCTACACGGCTCCCTGGCTGCGCGTCTTGCGTTGCGTTCTACCAACCGGTGCTGGCGTCGCCTTCTTCTTGGGACGGCCAACCTTTTTGGGTGCCGGCGCCGAGTCTCCCGCTGAAGCCGCATCCTCAACAGCCGCCGACGCTTCCGCATTTCCATTCGAAGCAGGCTTTGATGGCTCTTCAAACTTGGCTTTCTTCTCAGCGGAATCAGCCTCATCCTCAAACTTCCGCTTCTGGCCATTGGTAGCAGGCAGCCCGGGAATGGCAGTCGTTGCGGCTGGTGTAGGGGCAGGCGCCGCAGTAACCGACGCCCGCTTCGCCGATGCCCCATTCGACGCGGATTCTGGCTTAGCCATTCCAGGTACAGAGGTCGGGGCATCAGACTTGGCCTCGGCTTCGGGCTTGCTGATGGGCTCTTGCGAAATGTCCAATACCTGTCGGGGTGTGCCGCCAGCAGGTGTGCCAGTATTAGCAGGCGTGTCGGGTACAGACTTAACCTCGACAGGCCGAGGAATCGACGACGCAGACAGGAGCGACGAGACCAGAGCCGGAGGAACTGCCGGTACGGCTGTGGCAGTTGGTTCTGACGCAGTGGTCGCAGCAGGTTTGGCATTTACAGTCGAATCCTTGGGCGGCTGCGGAGGCGCGTCAAGGTTTGAGACGCTTGGAAGCGAGGCGTCGGCAGCATTAGCGACTGGCTTGGCCTCTGAAGCATCTGGCTTTTGCAGCTCGGCAATCTTGGCTGATTCCGGGGCGGTGGGAGGCTCGGGGGCGCGTGTGTTGGAGGCTGGGTACAGCGGCTTGCTGATGGAGCCAGAGCCAGGCGGTGGGAGAGTGGAAGCTGGAGCAGCCGACCCAGCGCCCGTCGGGTGTGTGGTCGATGGTTCTTCACGAGCCCGCTCGACCGGGACGGCCGGGCGTGGCATGAAGGCGACCTGATCAACCGAGGACATTTAGGCAGCTGGTTCAACGAGAATAGTGTTAGTGTGTAGTTTGGCAGCAGTGGTGATAGTTGCGGCAACAAATCGTGCAGCTGCAAAAGCTCTACTGTTCAATTGAGAAGCTCACATGCGCGCAACCCGAATCATGCCATGGAGTTGAATTGCCTACCGGAATCCGACGACGTGAACAGCTATGATGACGTAAGGATACGAAATATGCGTGGAATCGCGTTGTGGATGGGCCACGCGCGGTAAGTGGTGCGAGGATGATGGGATGATGGAAGGGGTGATGCAAGAAGAGAGTTGTTCCCAGTGGCGCTACTCGATTGATGGCGGATAATGAGAGGTATTAATAGCGAGACGAAACGAACGCAGCAAGGAAACCTTGGGTGAACTTGGCAGGGGAGCACCTAGAAACGGTAATACAAGTTAATTACAACCAGGCGGGATGGCTGGGGCCAAAGTACTACCCAGGTCAACAACAAACAAGACATTTGCGCCGTACATTTACCGGAAATGGCTGTAGTCCTGCCAAAAGCTTAACATGATGAGGAGGCACCGAGTTATCGAGGAACCAGCCACTTCTCCAGATGAGAACAAGTCGCGGCGCACAGTGCACAAAACGCGAACGAGGCGGGGCTTGTGGGTATGCAGACTGTGTGCTGGGTGGGCGGCACGGGGGCAACGGACGGTGCGGGAAATGCAGATCCAGACGGTAGAGGTACTTCTGATCTGCATGAAGTTTCTATGCCCGTACCAAGTACCTGGCTTTTTCGCTTCCTTGGCCGACCGGTTGCGGGGAATCGAGAATAAGTGGAGTCGCTCCACGCTAGCTGCGAGACATGCTAACCGATGTAGATTGCAGTGGCGTTTGTGAGGAGCAGGTGAGGGCAGCTTGCAAACTGGAGTGAAATGAATTAGTATGTATATAAAAGATGTGGAAAAGCCGTGAATTATCCAGTGTACTCACTTCTTCGTCTCTACCTCTTTCCGTGATTGCTTGACTTGGCGGAGTAGTGCTCACTGTTTATGTGACATTGATTTCACGCAATACTTGGCGGGCGATCAGTACAGCTGCACCACAATGCTGTGTAACAGGTCGTCAAGGCGAATGAATAACTTGAACGGGCTCCGGCTAGACTTGACTCTAAGTTTTTGGAAACTATTCTAAATTCTTGCTCTTCCGCTGCATAAAATATCACTAGAATGCAGGGTATGTGGAGCAGATCAGGCTCGCCTTGTCCTAAGGTTTCTATAAAACAGAGAAGGAGAGAAAGTAGTACGTAAAGACATCGTGGGGGAAGTTTCATGTTTACTCGATTTTCCGCGAGCTTCGATGGTCAATTCCATATTCAAATTCACACGCTGTTTAGTTACTGAGGAAACAAGTGACAACTCAAAACGGCCCCACCAGATAAACCCCCTAGCTCAGCAACCCCGAACTCTTAATTTGTTTTGTGCCGAGAGCACAAGGATGAGAAAAACGCGACAAAAAGATAACGTCAACCTGAAGCAAACAGCGATGACAAAATGCATCAGTACAAATATCATTTTTCGCGACCCGGAGCAAGAAGTCGCCTAGCGGTGCCGACTCACTCGCAAATGATCTACCAAGTCCCAAGCTTATCTAGAAGCTTAATCTCCAAACATCGCCCAGTCGCTTGTTCTCTTCATTGATGCCGCCATGCAAAATAATGGTGTCACCGGCATCATCTTGAGAAACATCCGCGTCGAACCATCCGCGCGGCTCCGGAACTTCGCCCTCCGTCTCCACCTTATGCCACTTTGCCTGCTCAATGTCCCAAGCCCACGCATCAGCCAGCATCTTACCCGCCCCCGCATGTCCGAGAGCGCTGGGATCGCGCTCACCGAACACGGTCACGAGATGCGCTCTGCCCTGGATGGTCAGCGCCAGCAGGATGCCGACACTCCGCGGCTCAGGCCCTTGGATTCCATCTGGTGTATACGGGAGCGTGGTCCACGACTGCGAGGCAATATCGAAAACATCGAGGTCGCCTCCTAGCTCTTTCTTCCCATCAAATCCGTTGATGCGGTATACCTTGCCCTGACTGAACGCGATGGAGGCACCTCCTCTCGAGGCCGCGGGTGCAGAGGGGAGCTCAGTCCAGGAGTTGGTCTTAATGTCAAAGGACCAAAAGTCGGACAAGCGTCCAGACTCTGGACACCCGGCATGCAGGAATATCTTGTTGGTGCCATTCGAGGTCACGCAGTGGTAGCTTCTTCCAGCTGGGTAAGGCGCCACTTCGTTGGCGGGCTTGACCAATAGCCAGCTGGACGCCTTCGGGTCGTGACACCAAAACGCCCCATGCTCCTCAACAGGCTTCATATCGAGTCCACCGCGGCCTGAGAATATCCATATTTTATCCTCGATGGTGGTGCTCGCGCTACCTACGCGTGGGACAGGAGCTTCAGTCGGCGAGGCAAGGGTCCATGTAGAGGATTCTGTAGGATGTCAGATCTAACTATCTACAAATATTTCGAGGTTCATTACCAGAGGCAGGCGAAATCTCGACAATATCGAACTTGTTATCAACGGGTTGGCGTGGTACTAGTTCGCCTCCGAATATGTAAGCCTTTTGCCCGACAACCGTGACAGTCTGCGAGGACCGATAAAGGCGTTGGGTGGCAACGAGACGAGACCACTTTGCCGTAGGCATTTTCAAAAGAAAAGTAACGGCTGAAATAAAGAGAAGGATGAGAGCGAGTCAGGCGGCTAAAAATACCCGGAATGTAAAATAATGGGATCGGCCAGAAAAAAAGGGTGAGTACAGAAAGCGAGCGCGGTATCTGTGTTATTATAGGTACGCTGCTCGACTACCAACATGTGGCAGACCTTGTCTTGGAGTGGAGTACCACATTGTACATCAGACATAGATGATTCTGAGTCAATTAACCAACATTGATTCCGATTATGTAACATTGCAGATACCTGCAATTCGGTAAGATATTTTGTGGCGTGTTGAGTAGAGCTCAAGTGAGAATGCTTAGCTAATCGGGATGTGGCATTCCGCTGCCACCACTTCTCAGGGTTCTGGACGGACTCCCATCATTCCGATGCTAGTTACACCAGGAACTGTTCATCACTCTCCTCATGCCTCCAAGAAAGGCATGCGATACTTGTTTCAGACGCAAGGTACCCTATTCACCAAGCAGACTTCTACCCAGGCCTTCCTTGTATCTGCTCGCTGACTGCAATTGGCGGATAGATCCAGTGCGTGATCTTTAGCCCTGGCATCCCATGCGACTGGTGTAGTAACCAAAAGATCCCGTGCACATTCACCAGAAAACCGCAAAAGAAAAAGCAGAATGCGTATGAGAGCCTTTAAAGTCACTCTTCCGACCTTGTTTGACTGACATGCGATAGACTTACGCCCGATGCAGTGTATGCCTTGAGCCGCCGAGTCGAGCAGCTTGAGAATGACCTAGCTCGCAGAGATGTAGAGCAACAATTAGCGTCGCCCAGAACCGAGCCAAAATCAAGTCCAAACTCGCAGACTCAAGAAACGCCGAGTCACGTCGAATCGCAAATCGCTGAATCGCCAATTGGAGACGTCGTCTCCGAGGGCGCGAGTGTCACACCCCGCCTCTCGCACCAGCAACTCGGGCGGAACTGGTACTTCAGAGGCATGCAAATATTGTCAAGAAAGGGGCAGGACTGGATCGAAGCAAAAACTGGACAAGCATCGCCGTTGGAAGACTATGTGTCATTCGGGGCTCGAGGCGACCGGTACACCTACGCCAACTCACAAGCCAAGCATGACGTCTCCGCCTTGCCTGCGAGAAAACTCCCCGAGAAGCGCGCAACGCTGGCAGTAATCGATGAATTCTTCAACTCAACCGCCGATTTATGCTTCCAGGTGTTGGATCGCGCACTCATCAGTGCAACTATCGAACAGGCCTACTGTCCTTCGAGCGCAGCACAATCGTTACCCGCCCAGGCATGCGTCTGGGCCCTGAACTCATGGACGAGATTCTTCTCGCCTTCAGCTGGTCTTTTGACAGGTGTTGGAGTTCAAACTTGTATTAATGAATGCAAATCAATTCTTGAGAAATGCCACTGGGAGCCCAGTTTAGAAGCACTGCAAGCAACACTCCTGCTGGTAAGCCCACACCGAGAGGCACCAGGATGCACGACTGGTATTAACAGCAGCAGGAATATCAGGGCACCCCTCTCAATGTGCAGAGCGATCCATCAATGCATGCGATTATCTGTCACATGGTTTGTGAGTTATTGGATTCTCATCAGCAAGAGACCTGTCGCGAGGACCCATTGAAAGACCGCAAACGCCAACATGTTGACAACCTTTTCGGTCTGTGCTATATCCTCGATAAAAACATTGCGCTACGATCCGGCCGCCCACCTCTGTTGACAGAAGAGTACTACGATGGAAATTTCACGTCTGCCGCGCCTAGTCTGACGGAATTGCCCCATGACTATCCCAGTGATCCGAAGCTGAATCTCGTCAAAGAGAGGACGTGCCGTCTCCTGTACTCGCCAAAGGCAGCAAAATCGTCGGATGGCGAAATACTGCAGTATATTCGGCAGCTGGACCATGAACTCGAGCAATGGAGGCTTTCTGTTCCAAGTTTGATACGTCCCAGATTGAGCATTCCTCCCGACTTTAGTCCGTTGATCGGCGAAGCGACAAGGCGGCAAAAGAAGCAGCTCATCAACCTACAACTCGACTACCACCACACTCTGATAGCTATCCATGCCATGGTCCGAAAGTGTGGTGCTGCAAATGAAGAAACGGAGCTGCCCGAGGACTTGCACAGCGTCGTTCATTCAAGTGTCGATATTTCCTTGGAAGCGGGCCGATCGACCTTGACTTTCCTCGGATTATCTCTTAAGCTATTGGGGAGAGGAGCTTCTCAGTATGTACCAGTATCATATCAATGACTGTCACCATCCTTTTAACATGGCCAGGTATGTACAGTGGTATGCCCCCGTGGCTGCCATGGCGCTATTCGTCAACGGCCTTGTTCATCCGCTCAGTGACAGTCTGCAGACAGACTTGGGAGCACTGATCCAGGCAGTCGGCATCTTTCAATCCATTCCGTTCGACACCCTATCATCCGCCGAAACACGGCAAATTGAGACAATGAGTAAATTCATCATGGAGCTGCTGCGGCTGGTGAGTAGCGCCATCTGGAAGGCAAAACAGGGTGAAATGGACGTGGATTAGAGACAATTTATACGAAAGCTACGCCTTCTGAAGACAAATTATTTCTGCGAGAGCTGTTCAACGAAAGCTGTCCAACGAAAGTACAAGACGTACGTGTAATACTCGGTCGTACCGAGATTATGAGCGAAAACTCCGGCAGTATGATCACAGCAACAGACGTGCGAGTGATTAAAAGCGGGCTTCGAAAAGGCCAATTGGATGCGGATTCAAAGACTCACCCAGCAATTCCAGCGAGTAATTCGCAAACTGATACATTCATTGATCAAAATGGCACATGATTTTGTTGCGGGCAACCACCGAAACCCAACCTGCAAAAACAGCAATCTGCATACTATCCACAAATATATGCAAGAGTCTCTGGGTTTATGGCATGTCCCTGATGTGTCGGTTGGCGTTGTTGACGGTGACAACGTCTATACTCTGTACTGAGCTGAGTTAAAACTACCAAGGGAGTCGATATATTCCCTTGGAGTATTTGCCCAAGTTCATAGATTTGCATCTATAGAGTCATGGGTATACCGTACTTTCAGATGCTCCTGCTACCGTCGGCGCCCTCTGGTACGGCATCTCACACAAAGGCGCAGGCCGCGGCACTCGTTTCCCATCCGATCAACTCCGGCAACTACAGTCTCGCCTTTCCCGAGCACGTGCTAGAGACCGTCACCAAGTGGCTTGGCCAGGCGCTGCGTGAGAATCTCTGGGCGCCGTTGGGAATGAAAGCGACGTATTTCAATGTGAATGATGTGCTGGCGGCGCAGCAGAAGCTCTTGGCAGCCGGTCATGTGTGGATTGAAGCAGCGGGATATTGTGCACTCGTGGATCATATGGCCGTCACAGATTTCAGTGCCGCTGGACCGATCATCCCCATAGCCAAGGACTACGTGAAATAGATTAGCTGCTTGATTAACAAGCAAGAACATACGGCTGTCGGAGATGCGTACTTTGATATCCAGAAGCCAAGAATCTTGGGACGAAAGTGGGGGTGCTGCAGGAGATCAGATGGCAATTACCTTGACTAGTACAGCACGACAAGTATAAAAGAGTCCGAAAGAATGAGAAAGACAAAGCCAAGGAAGGTATCACGAAAAGAGTTCAGTATGAAAAACTGCTGACAGAAGCTTGGAACAATTCACAGCCTTGATCGCTACTTGCCGCATTTACTCAATCAACTAGTTACCATCAACGGGGGAAGCTGCGAGGCGCGTCCCAGCGGCTAACAAACTTGATTGACTATCAGTTATTTCATCCACGATATTGCTATTCTTTTCTCTTTCTACCTGTTTCGACCTCTTCAACCTTTCCCTAGGTTTACATCTACCAATCCGAAATCATATAGAATGGCTGCCGTGAAGAACACTGCGTAAGTCCTCTCCCGCCATTCTTGCGTGCCCCTCAACACCACACCTCCCATCACCACTGCTTCAGCAGGGACCCCTCTCCTGCCCCTGTCCCTCCCCCTCCAGCCACCACCTCTTTTCCCCGTCGATTCTTCATCAGCACGCCCTAACTTCCCCAGTCACAAGTTCACCCTCAACACGGGTGACAAGATCCCCGCCATCGGCCTCGGCACATGGCAGTCCAAGCCCCATGAAGTGCAGGCCGCCGTTGAGGCCGCGCTCCAGGCCGGCTACCGCCACATTGATACCGCGACGGATTACGGCAACGAGGCCGAGGTTGGCACCGGAATCAAGGCCTCGGGCGTGCCCCGTGACCAGATCTGGCTCACCACCAAGCTCTTCGTCGACGACCACAAGCGCGTCGCCGAAGCCCTCGACGACTCACTCGCCAAGCTAGGCGTGGATTATGTCGACCTCTACCTGATTCACTGGCCGGCGTCGGTGATACCAGGCCAGGAAGCCGTGTGGGACGACTGGAATTTTGTCGACACCTGGCGCGAGATGCAGAAGCTGATCGACACTGGCAAGGCCAAGAACATTGGCGTCTCCAACTTTGCCATCAAGAACCTCGAGATTCTGCTCAACGACCCCAGCTGCAAGGTTCGCTCGCACGCACCCTAGATAACAGCCAAATTTCCTGACGCGCCACAGATTGTCCCTGCCGTCAATCAGGTCGAGCTGCACCCAGGCAACCCGTCGCCCAAGCTCGTCGCCTACGCTGCCTCCAAGGGCATCCACAGCACCGGTTACTCGTGCCTGGGCTCGACCAATTCGCCGCTCTATACAAACGCCACGCTCAAGGCCCTCGCCGACGCCAAAGGCAAGACGGTCCAGCAGGTACTGCTCGTCTGGGGCATCCAGAAGGGTTGGAGCGTCATTCCCAAGAGCGTAACTCCGGCCCGCATCGAGGCCAACTTTGACCTCGACGGCTGGAGCCTCACCGACGACGAGATGAAAACGGTGGATGGCGTGTCCGAGCGCTTCAAGGTCTGCACCGACAGCTGGCTGCCCATCAAGGTCTTTTTCGGCGATGACGAGTAAATGACGGCAAGTGAGCAAGCTGAGAAATAAAAGGGATAGATGAAGAATTAGAGTCTATAAATGTATAAAATATGCAACACCGCTCTCTGTGCTTTAGCCTCCCCTGTAATCACTCCAACGCCAAATGCAAATGATACAATCCATCTTACAAACCCAGTCAGCACTCGTCACAGCTTAGCCTTGCCATTGGTCTTGTCCATGTCCTCCTTCAGGACCTCGGCCACACATCTCCGTATCTCCGCCGCCAGCTTCTCCCCCTCGTCGTCGTCCAGCTCCTCGCGCTGCCCCCTCCCAAACATGGTAAAGCTCGACGACAGCCTGCCCGACGCGCGAATCTCGGGTCGCGGGATAATGTGGTAGTGCAAGTGCGGAACAACCTGCGCCGCGGCGGCGCCATTGTTCTGCACCACGTTCCAATCCTCGACGCCCGTGGCGCGCGCCACCGCGGCCGACAGCACGCGCACCTGTGCGCCCAGCGCGCGCGCCTCGTCGGGCGTCGCGTCGGTGAGCTTGGGCCGGTGGGCGCGCGGACACACGAGCAAGTGGCCGGCGCTCAGCGGCATAATGTCGAGAAAGGCGACGATGTTGGGCGTGGACAGCACCACAAAGGTAGCGGGCGCGGGCGCGGCGCGGTGGGTGGCAGGGACGGCGGCCGTTGGTGGCGATGAGGGGTCGTAGGGGGAGAAGCTGGAGCTGATTTCGCAAAAGGGACAGCTCTCGTCGGCGGGCGGTGTCGAAGGGTCAAACATGGCGGGGAGATGCAAGGCCGGGGCGTGGGCCGCGACTCTGGTGTAGTTCGGGGCAACGCGGGAAAGGGAAGGAAGGGGGTGCCGGTTTCGGGGGGTGTATGGTTGTAGAGGGGAACTGATACAGTATAAGGAAAAGCTGGATTATCGGAGCAACATGCTGAGGGAAAAGGAATATGCGCTCTATTGGGGACAAGAGAAAGGGGTTGCAAAAAAGTGATGATTTTTGTAGATGATGGGATGAGACGAGCAGACAAAGATGGGAGAGCTCCAGATATTTAGACTTGAACCCCCCGACCGAGGTATGGCGAGCGGCCCCACTTGTGGCCGGGACATGTTACCACGCCGATTTAGATGCAAGCAAGTGGTGAGGCATGCTCCGAAAATGCATTCCCACGAAAAGACGAGTCGCAATCTTGGTTGTAGACTCCAATCTCACTGAATTCTGAGCTGCAAAGTTTCGAGTGCTGCTCCCTACGGCATGCAGCCTAAACACATAGCAACGGGCTATCGGCGACTCGGCTTATACGCAAAGACCCATCATGCCCACGACACGTCGAATTGTGATGCTAATGACTCGATTAAAAACTGTTTTTCCCCCAAAGGCATTACTGTTCGATCCATCTCAAGGAAAGGCCACAGCCGCCTTGAGCCGTCTTGTCGCGCTTCCAGGTTCGTAGCCTTCGTGCCACAAACTCAACTCTTCTCACCGCCTTATTCTGCCGGACATAATCCCTCTGCCACCCAATCATCGCACCACCGCCCTTTTTCCTCAACTTTTGCCAAGTCCATCAACCAAGCGTTCGATTACCATCATTCTCGCCACGAACCGCACATCTATCCTGACTTACACACACACCACACACCTATATACACGCAGCCATGCCTCGCGAAGAATACCAAGTTCCTACCGCCTCCGCCGGCGCTGTTGCCTCCCGCGGCGCCACCCACGACGTCGGCCGCCACGAGCAGCGCTCCATCATGACCTACCTCTGCGGCGACTGCGGCGGCCACGTCTCTCTCGGCAAGGATGCTGTCGTCGCGTGCCCGCACTGCGCCGGCCGCGTGCTTTACAAGGAGCGCACCAAGCGGTAAGCAAAAATCTTAAGAGCTTCTTCGGCGGGTCTGGGGAATCCGGCAGCCGTGCTAACAGATGGGGATGTAGTATGGTCCAGTTCGAGGCGCGATAGATGGGGGTGACCAGTGGTGTAATTTGAAAAAAGAAGAAAAAAAAAAACAATCGGGAGTCTGCAAAGACTCAACGTTTACGAGAAATTGGGCGTGTGGAAGAGGTAACGGTCGGTCACGGTGCTCGGAGTTTTGGGATTATAAATCAGGTGCTTCCCACCATCATTCATGCATGAATATACTATCAACTAGATTCCTTTCTTGCCAAATTTGGATCCATCATTTTGTTAAAACACCAAACGCCTCGTGAAACATTTCTGGTATACTGGCTTGCGCCGTCTACCTCTTCTTGTGCAGATACTGCGCAAAACTGGCATCCGCCAGCACCGAGTCCTCATTGTCGCCCATGGCCGCTTGGTAGCGCTCCTGCAGACTCTTCTTGGCCACCTCGTCGCCCGAGTCCTCATCATCGCCACTGCTCTCCATGTCCTCGTCGCCCATGGCTTCCCCCGCCGCGCCGCCCTGCCCGCCCACGGCCATGTCCTGCATCATCTTGTCGAGCTCCTTATCACGCGCCACCTTCTTCTGATTCTCGCGCTCGACGCGGCGGCGCTCCAGCTCTGGCTGGTAGTCGCGCAGAAACTCTTGGCGCTTCTCCTCGACCGCCGCGAAAAAGTCGTCGACGCCGGTGCCCATGCGCGCGCTGACACCCACCATGCTCAGGTGCGCGTAAAATTCTTCGAGCATCAGACTCATCGAGTTGAGCAGGCTGCCCATGTACCCGCTGCCGCCGTGGCCGCCACCCTCGACGCCGCCCAGCGCGTCCGACTCCTCGTCGCGACGGAGGGCCTCTTGGAACGCTTCAAAGTCTGTCATCCACTCCTTGGCGAACGCGGCATCCTTGACGTCAGTCTTGTTGAAGACGAGTATCATGGGCAGCTTGGTCTTGTACAGGATCGAGCACGCGTACAGCATGTTGCTCATAAAGGTCGACGTCGACGACGTGCGCGGCGTGTCGATGACATAGGCAATGACGGTCGGAAACGACGACGCCAGCGATTCGAGGAGAATCGTGCCCGAGGCGGACCACACAAACACTTCAATTTGGCCGGGCGTGTCAACGAGGATGTTGTGGATGGGCTTTTTTTGAGGGGTCTCGGGGTCGGGCTTGGTGCGCTTTTCCAGCAGGTTCACGACTTGATCGACCTTGGTAGCGAAGAGGTTGAGCGACGTAAGGATGCCACCGTTGGGCCCTAGGTTGTACTGCTTCATGACCTCCTCGTAGTTGACTGAGTCGCGAATGTCAATATTCGACTCAAACGGCACCGACATGACGGCCGGGTCGAGGTTCATGACGTAGGGGGGGGTTTCTTTTTCGTGGAGGTAAGCGTTGATGCGTTGCATAAACGTCGTCTTGCCGGAGCCTGCACACATGCACGGGTTAGCCGTTTGGCCTCCTGTTGAAGCTCCGTCGGCGTCAAATTCAATGTCAAAGCAGACTAACCTGCCATGCCAACGCAGACAATGGCGACGGGCGGCGAGGAGCTCGCTGCGCTGCTAGCTTCGGAAGCCATGACTGTATGTGTGGATGCCGCGACCAGATCTGTCGTGCTGGGGTCGAGCGTGCTGCTGTCGAGATATTGTAGGCGTCAAAAATGTTGCTGGTGGCACTTGTCGATAAGTTTCTTGACAAGCCCCACCATGACCCCAGTGAGGGGCAGACAGCTCCGCGCGGCGGTATCCTCAGTATTCAGCTCAGCACCAAACTCCTCGTTGAACTTGAATTGAAAGTACTTGTAATTAAGTTATTCTATGTAATAATACCGTCAACACGCCTGAACTTTGCTAGCCGCAGTCCCGCAGCGAAGCCTGTCACCCCGTGCTCAGCGACCAGCTTCTTTTGCACCTCAGTCTGGAACCTTTGACGGCAAGATAACTTGCAGTATAGATAAAAGCAGCTGCATCAAACTAGGTCATCTATTTTCGTGCATCCTTGCACCTGTTTTATTAAATACAGTCCCACTCAAATACCTCGAGCAACCCGGCGTATCGCCGTTTTTCCCACGCTAACCCTCGGTACCGCTGCTGCGAAAGTTGGCGCAAAGGGCAGCGTAGTGATGAGTGAGATCCAGCACAGCCTGTGGCAGGCTTGTGGCCTGTATTATGCTTCGCACCTTGACGGCGCCCTCGTCCTCAATCAGCGTACGGATAGTGTGGAGCAGCTCTGGGCTGAATTCGCTATACCATCTATACTGCCAAGTTACCAGTCGAATGACGGATGCGACAGTCTCGCGCGTGCTCTTTGACCGCTTGTAGACGCGAAGGACACCAGCGAGGGCCTTTGGGCTGAAACGCACCGACAAGCATGCGCGGTATGCCTCGACGGCTTCGTCAAAATGCTGCAGACGCTCAGCCAGGGAGCCCAGTATCTCCCACTCCTCCGCAGACTTCTTGTACTGCATCTGTTGTGCGCGGTACTGAGCCATCTGAGTGCGCCAGATAGTATACACACGCAAGTCTTCATACAAGACCATGAACAGGCTATCCAACCATCGCTCACACAACCGCTTTGTGTTGAGCTTAGACAGAGACTCGTCACTGTCGCCCTTTAGAGTCATTAGCTCGATTCACGAAGCGGTTCTCAAGTTACTCACGTTTTCCTGGTCGCCCTTTAGGCTCTTGGGATCAATGGTGTTAGAAGGACGCTCAACGCCGTTATCAACGCCGTTCTCTTCGCCATTTATCTTCTCAGTCGCCTCGCCCTTGTTCTCTTCTTCTTCGTTCTTGTCATCTCCGTTGGGGGTCGGATCGGGAGTGCCACGAAGGGCATCAGTGCTAGGGGTGCGCTTGTGGGCACCCTGCGTTGCCTCCTGCTTCTCCGTGCGGTACTCGTCTTCCATCACAAATACAGTGCTGCGTATCTTGAGCAGCTGGTCCCAGCCAATTTTTGCCGTCATTTCTGTCAAGATACTGTAGGCCTTTCTGAAAGTGCCGCGATAGGCGGCCGCCCGCAGTCCCAGGATGCTAGGGTCAACCTGTTCAGAGAATCTCGACTCAGGTTCGCTATCAATCTCATCCAGTCTGGTTTCGGGCAGAATAGGAAGCTGGACTTCCTTGGGCTCCGGCATCAACGGCGCGTCCTTGTCTTGATATGTGAACATTGGGCACGAGTTGAGCGTAGTAAGAGCATCTTCCCAGTCCTCCATGGCGACATATACCTGAGCAAGCCTGGCCCAAGTTCCAAATTCGCTTGGGGCGGCAATTGTACTACGATCTGCACATCCCATCGCCATTGTCAGTCGGTCGGTCCGTTGCTCTGGTGTCTCAGCCTTTTGTGCTTTCTTCATGAGAAACTCGGCTTGTGTATCGAGCATGACATAGTCCATGGGTGTTTGCTGAAGGGACTCGTACAGCACCTTGACACCAGCAACTTCTTCATTGCCCATAAATTGGACCTTGGCAAGAAGCGACGAAACTTCGATGCTCTGCGTTCGAAGCTTCTCAAACAAGTTAATGCCTGAAGCGTAGCGGCCGGTAGTCTCAAGATACTTCAAAAGCCCAGTGGTCAGGTGGTTCGAAACATTGGTCGGAACTTGTACTACGGAGTCGGAACCGAGTTGCCACCCTGCAATCGGTTAGCATCAACATCATTTCAATTGAGCGCTCAGACAAACCGCGAAAGAAGAGCTGCTCAGCAGCAAACAGGAAGCGGTGCTCGGCTTCGGTGTTGGTAACAGGGTTAAAACGTCGCACGCCCATGATCTTGCGAATCGTGTCACCACTTCCATCATCGGCATAGGAGTATGCGCGCAAAACGCTGCACAGATATGTTTCTAGCCAGAGATCCTCGGAAGCCTTGCGCTTTTCGCCTCTCTCGTCAACGCAGTAGCTCTCGACAGTACCAGGGATCGAAACGTGGACACGCATGTCAAGCCTAGAGAATGCATTGTAGCAGCTAATTTTGTTAGACACCGCAGAATATCAGCCTAACCCAGTGGCGTGCTCGTACCAAAAAACGCCCTCTACAATCTTCGAGGTCGCGCTGGGCCCGTGCTCTTTGTATGTGAGAGTGTTGATGTATGCCGCGAGACTGGCAGAGGAAGATGCATCGACGCCAGTGACATGGTGGTAAACGCCGGACTGAGATGTCAGTAGAGTCAAGCTATGCGTGGCTGTGTAAGCCTACCTGCTTCAGTGGGTTGCGTATGCTTTGTCTCAGGAGGTGGACGAGGTCTGGCGGGCCGAGCTCACGAAGAGAGAGAAGAGATTCGGTGCGGGCGTCGATTGACTCGTGGAGGTTCTCTTCTGTAATTCTTTTTCAGGTTAGCCAGGACACCTTGCTGTCGGTGCCCGCGGTGCAACGTACTCGGGCACAGCTGGGGCCAACATTGCGACAGCTAGCTCCGTGGAGCGAGAAGTTACTGGAGGTGGTAAAGCCTCTCAGTTTATATAATCGGCCGTTTTGGGATTATTATAATCTGCGCTCGCCAACTCGAGTCAAGGTGCACGAAGTAACCGCGCCGTAAGACGTTGATGAGGAAGGAAGCTGTTCTTGCTACAGTCCACAAGCTGCCAGATTAATGGTGATGGCAGGGGATGTGGCACAGCAACGCTGGACCCGCCACACGTGGCGCTTTGACAGCCGCACGCCTACGAGTTTGCGGCTACCTTCTACTTTGGCAGAGGCCAATTGATCCAATCAGACTTCACACTTCAAAGGGTGCTTTCTCCTTTTATTTCTTTCCAAATCGAACATCTTCCATTTTGAACTCTGTGTAGGCCGGGTGTGGAAGTTGTCGGTGGCATGGGTGCGTGCAAGACACTGCCTGCCTTGAGCCCAATAGGGGTCATAGACTCTGTAATAGATACTTTTCTCGAATATATGCATGGCAAAAATAGTTCTGAAATCTCATCCCTCTCAGCTCTGCCAATAAATGCTCCCCAACTTTGTAACTAGAACTTAGCATGTGCAACAACTGCGCCCTGCGCCACAATTAAAGACGTGGCTAGTGCACTGCTTGAACGACGCGACAGTCTACAGTCAACGCGCATTGTGAAAAGTACATCAGCACTACCTACGACCGATCATCCTCGCCACCACTGTCTGCGACTTCGAATGAGCAACTCAGGGTCTTTGGAACCCCGGCATCGAAAATGGTGCGAATTCAATCCTAGAGCCTGCATGTTGAAGCTAACTCAGTGGTGCCTGCAGCCTGCCTTCCAGGCCATCAACCTCGAGCCGGAGGAGAACGTCGACGAGCAAATCGACACCACGAAAGAGCTACACGTAAGTTTCTCTACTATGATGCTATCTAACCGCTTCTCTGACAACATCATAGGTAGACGAAGCCCTAAAGCTTTTCCAAAAGGCCCTGCGACTACATGCGCAAGGTCGAGCCCATCGTGCCGAAGCGGCGGAGGCCTACAACGAACTATTTAGATGCGAAATCTTCAAATATCGCGAAGCTAGAACCGACTACGAGCGCGCCGAACGACAAATTGATGGAAAGCCTGATACACTAGCGCTCGAAGCCTTCTCAGCTGGTCTGGATGTCGATGCTGGTGGAGCTGATGGCGTCGCTGCAAGCCTAGCACAAGCGCTCTACATTTCATATAAGAATTATGGCCAATTTTTCCTTGACAAGCTGAGAGATTCGTTTGACGTCACAAAAGGTGTGAAAAAGCTACCATACGACGAGACTGCATTTCAGATCCTCGACAATTGGGTGAAAGCACTCGACCAAGACCCGTCTGACCCAGAGCTTTGGCGTAAGGCATCACGATTCGCGGCATCCATCAACAGCAGTCGTCTAAAGAGATTCTGCTTGGAAGCTGCCATTGAGCTCGACGATGACCCAGCGGTCGATGAAGTCGAGCCGCCCTCCTTAGCTGAAGCCTGGGCAGGCGAGCAGCTTAAAGATCACCTGAACGTGCTCAGTGACGATATGGCATTGACACATCCCAGCATGGTGCCATGGGTCAATCGCGAAATGCCAGAGATGCTGAAAATCCATCTTGACCCTATCAAATTTCTGCCCGACCCTACTGCACAGCTTACTCCTCCGCCCTCAAGCCCACTGAAGGAAGCCGGGGTAACTGAAGATACCCTGATGACAGACGAGGACAATGCGACGCCTATAACATCCTGGTCTGAACTTGCCGACGCACTCATACTTGGTTTGGATGACACGAATGCTGCTGTCAAAGCCTGCGGGCGCATAGTAGCAACAGCAGACGAAGAGCTCGAGGATGCGCCCAAAGAAATCACACAATCCACCGAACAAGAACTTCCTGAAGAGCCCGAAAAGGTCAGCGAGACACCAGTGGCACGGAAAATTGCCGATGAGAAAACAAAGGGTAGTACGGATAGATCAGAGAGCCCTACGAAACCAGCCGAGCCCTCACGCGGCACCCCAATCCCGACTAGAAAAAGATCGCAGTCTGCCGCAGGTCTTGCAGAAGGTGCGGAAGAAGAAATTGGTCTTTCCACGCGAAGCAAGCGAATTCGCCGTCGAACCGATATGACAATTATCGAAGAGCCTGCAAACCCCACAATCGCAGCCGCAGCGCAGCTACAGGCATACCAGGAGTCGGACCAGAATCTGTTTCAAGTAACAAAGAATATACTCGAGAGCATTGGAGTCGAGGACAAAGCAACTTTTGACGTGTTAAGCCAGATCCAGGAAATCTCGTGCAGCGAGGATCGTCCCGCAAAATTCTCCAATGTCGCGGCTCAAGACTTACGTGCCATCTTTGAAAGATTCAGTGATACCACGGCGAACGTTTTGCTCACGAAGAAGAGTCAGCCCTCGCTCAGTTTATCCTCCTTTCTAGAAAACGCAAAATCGAGCCAGCAGGGCCAAATTCCAGCAGCTATGTTCAACGCAAAGAAGGGATTACAACAATTTGCCGACTTTGTGTCCGCACGCCAAGATTGGATCACCACTAGAGATGTTGTCTATGAGTGGATTCTTGAGCTCAGCAAAAGCTACGCAGAGCAGCAGTGGCCAGAAAAACTCAAGATGGCGGTTATCGATATGTTGGAGGGTGCCGATGCAATTATTTTCGAACATATCACTTCCGATCTGGAATTCGCGATTCAGGCAAAGGACCTGAAGGCATTTGCCGCGCTAGAGAATGTCATTCCAATGCTCTTTGAGCTTCACATTGATGTGTACGAGCGCATCACCGCCCCCACGAGTGTTGTGGATACTATCACTCGATTGAAAACGAAATACAGACTCGGTCGCTGGCTAGACGTAGCATCATACTATGCTCGCTCCTCAGGCCGCCCAGCTCGAGATCCGCTCTGTGTCCGATTTTTTTGGGCATCAGTCATGGCCTCGGCACTAGCAGACGAACCCGTTCGTGAACATATCCTCGCCATGTGGACGTCTCTGCGAGAGTTTCTTGCGCAGGGAAAGATCCAGCCACTCACTCTCCCAAACAATGCCGCCATGTCGAATATCTCTGCCGCGGCCGCTGATCGAGAAATCTCCAAGCTCAACACAATGGACTTTTTCCTCAATCTATTTCAGGAGAACATGACAAACCCTTTGCCAGTCATTGACATTCTTGAGCCTGTGTTGAATCCTTCGTCTGTCTATACTGCTCCTGAAAAGGCAGCCAAGATGCGTGAAGCAGGGGATCAACCAGATGACTCAGACGAAGTAACGAGCAAGCCGATTTCTGAATGTGCTACTCAAGAAATGCAAGACCTTTGGAAATTCCTGGAGAATAGCAGTATTGAGTTGAGACTCTTCCTGTGGTCTCGTCTTGGCGATGCATACGAAGCCATTAACTACGCGACAAAGAGATTCTCTTGCTTATTAAAAAGTGCCGAGATGATTGTCGATGATTTCAGTAGCAATGGGTATACCAGTATGAAAGAAGACTCGCGGCGGATGCTCCTGATGAAAACGATGAAGTCCCTGGACGGACTACTTGTCGATGCTTTAGTCATGGCTCTCAATGACAAAACCGCCTTTGACATTGTCGACGAAGATCACATCAAACAGAGCGCTGCTGCACTAGCTCGACTCAGTGCTATTCTTCACTCAATTTCGTTGTTCGAGGACGAAGTCAGGGTTGGCCTTCTCTCCGCCAAATCGAGCAATTCGACTTTTCAATCCCTTTTGAACAAGCTTCGCGAGATGCAAGTTCGTAACTGGTGTCTTCTCTACACATTGAATAAACAAGCTATATTTTCGAATAAGGAAGTTTTGAAACCCGAGAATGAATTGGCTACATTCCTTGCCGCAATACACTTGTCCATCGGCCATCGCAAATTCTGCAAGGTGTCCAGCAAGGTCTTTTTGAATCTGATGCGCGTCGAGCTGCTCAGTTTGAAAGACGTTGAGAACTGGGAGGACCATCTTGGGCAGGTTCTATACGACATTTACGGTCTCAAGATTGGCGTGGGCATTTGGGAATTGCAAGATCATGGCTGTCCCAATGAAAAACTTGAGAAGCGACATACCATGCAGCTCGTGGATAAGATTATGACGTTGGCGAATCGCTTCACGCTCAAAGACCTGCTCAAGTCCGATCTCAAAACAACCATCGACCACATGCAGTCCACTATTGGCCAGACCAAATCGACGCCACAGATGCTTCACAATCTACGAAATCTTACGGATGTGCTAAAAAGGCCCATCCACCCGCTGCGCCTGTACCGTGCACTAGCAGGAAGCGTTGCTATCGACTCAGTGACGGTCAATATTCCGGAAGCAGCGCTGGCCAATGGCGGATGGTTTTTCCTGCTGGGTATGATCGCCCTCACGAAGTTCAAGGGCGTGGAGCTCAACCGTCGCCAAACGCCTGGAGCCACTGACGATCTGCGGATTGGTGCAACCTTTCTTCGTTTGCAGCTGCAATTCACGGCAGATAGATGGGATGCGTGGTTCCGACTCGCAGAGTGCTTTGACTACGAACTAGATGAATCAGTTCTGTGGACAGCAGACAAGATCAACAAGGACAGGGGTGAGCTGGTCAAGCTCCAACGAAATGCCATCCACTGCTACACTCTGGCGCTGTCACATTCGCACGGGCAAGAGGTTGCCACCAAAGACGGCGATGCACTCCACGATCTATACTATAAGTTTGCGACGCGAATGTACTCTTCAAGCAGAGAGCCGTTTGCCATGGAGCCGTTTCAGCACGCTGAACAAGAGCGCTTCTTCATTGAAGACATGGGTTCCGGTACGTTCAAGAAGATTGTGCACGACCAGATGACCAAGCATCGGGTGTGGAAGTTTGCGGCGAAGCTGTACAAGATGGCCATTGAGCGCAAGCCGAGCAACTGGAAGAATCACTACATGCTGGCGAAATGCTACTGGAAACTGTTCCGCAACCCTGAGAAGCTTTCCGAAGGAGAGTCAAAGACCAAAATCACAACGAGCATGATCCTGGATGCGCTGAAGAAGTCGACTGCGGCTGCTTATAAACCGCGCAAATCCAAAAGCCAGGAGCCCATACTGGAGCCTCACTACAAGATTGTTTCCATTCTGCACAAGATGGTGGTTGCAAAAGACGTTCCTGCTGTCGAGGCCGCCGAGATTCTTTCTGGGCAGCCATTCGGTGTTCAAGTCAACCCCAACGACCACTTTGCCGGCTTTTCGGAGCCTGAAGACTGGGAGGAATGTATCATTCGCAATTTGACAAAGCTTCGGGATAGGGACAAGTCAAATTGGCAGCACAGGATCGTCATGCGTCATGCCAAGATTCTGTTCAATGAGACGACCGACAAAGACAGCCCTGACGCGCTGGTAGAGGCCAAGGCAGCCTTCAGTATTCTGAGAGACAACATGTTCACAAAGACCATGGTCATGAATGTCTGGAAGTGCGATGCCGAGCGTCCTGGTCGTCATCATGTGTTTACGGAGCAGTATACTCGGTTCATGGTCAAATTGTTGGTCATCATGGGCAACCGTGTCGATCTCGAGCTGCTGCTTCGCCGCCTCCGAAAAAAGAGTGCTGACTTTTATCATTTCAACGATTTGTGGCAATCTTGCTCTGTGGCATACGTCTCTCTTATCCGCGCAGCTCATGGCATCCCCGAAGTCAGCGAAGATGTCTTCAAGTCTTTGTCAATGGAAGAATTTGAGATCATCAGCGAGCGTATCACTCAGTGGGCTGGAGGCGAGGGTCCCCATATCCCGTCCTTTGAGTGTATGAAGGAGGCTGTTGAACTGAAGAAGCTCAACGGGAATCTCATGAAAGCTGCCCCTATGGATGATCTCATCAACGACTGCTACTCCAAAATCTACACTGACATCGCAACCAGCCTGCCGGGTCTTAAACCTAGCAAAATTATTGAGGAGCGAAACCAAGCCAAAGAAATTACGGACCGCTTGGAAATCGAGGCAGCCAGGGAAGTCGGCCACCCCTCGGCTGAAGGCGGCACACGTGAACATCAGCCAACTGGCATGAAGATGGATGGCGACAAATCTATGACTGAGAAACGAACAGATGAAAGACTAGCCGTGGAGAAGCCATTCGGTCCTCTTGGCAACTTATTGAATAGCGCTACTGAGATTGACAGTGGCGCCGGTAGTGCCACTCCGATGGACACGGAAAAGTCGGAAGCTGCCCCAAGGAGAAAGACGGGCGTAAGACGGCCTGATGTCCTTCGTAAGGCTGAGCAAGCCGTTGTCCGCGCTCTGGAGCCACCAAAGACTGCCGCCAAGAGCCGCAAGAGCAGCTTCTCTAGCGCCAAGAGGGGAAGTCAGACTCCGAACGTTGCCCTGAGCGACGATGACAGTGACGACAGCCCTGAAGCGCAGATGCGCCGCGAGGCTGATGAGCAGTTTGACGGTGATTCCAAGCCTCCAGTCGACGTGCTAGGACTACTTGACTCAGGCGATGACAGTGATCTGAGTGATGCACCTGAAGGGTATGATGAAGAGGTATCCGAGGGTCTGCGGAATCTTGGCCGCCGTGGCGACACTAGTGGTGACGACGCAGACAGCGAAGATGAAGGCGAGGAAGGCGATATTACGGCTGCCGCGGAGCAAGATGCAGAAATGGCTGACGCCGAAGAGGAGCATGCTCTCGAGGATGAGGTTATTGAAGAGGAGATTCATGCTGCTGGCGTAGAGGAGGGTGAAGAGGCCGACGTTGAGGATGAGGAGGGTGAGGTTGAGGAAGGAGATGAGGAGATTGGAGATGAAGAGGGTGAAGAGGGTGAAGAAGAAATAGAGGCGGAGGATAGAGATGGAGATGTGGAAGGAGAGGAGGCAGAGGAGGGGGAGGAAGGCGAAGAAATAGACGACGGCGGAGAGATCTATGACGGCGAGGAGGAAGGAGTGGATGTTGAAGAAGGCGACGGTGAAGAGGCTGAGGAAATGGAGGAAGGTGAGGAGGGCGAAGGGGAAGACGTTGAAGAGGAAGAAGAAGAAGAAGGTGAAGAAGATGAGGAAGAGGCAGAGGGCGAAGACGAGGAAGACGAAGAGGAAGTGGGTGAAGAGGAAGGGGAGGATGAAGAGGAAGAGGGTGAAGAGGAAGAAGAAGAGGGTGAGGAGGAAGAAGGTGATGAGCGGGATGGGAAACATGTTGAAGAGGAGGAAATAGGCGAAGAAGATGAGGAAGAAGCATGGGGCGAAGACGAAGAAGGCGAAGAGGAAGTGGTTGAAGAGGAAGAGGGCGAAGAGGACGAGAACGAAGAGGACGAGAACGAAGAGGACGAAGATGAAGAAATGGATGATGTGGAGGATGACGATCCCGATCGATGAATACAACACTCCTGGGAAGTCATCTTGGTTTTGTAATATACAGCCATGGGATATCTGTTTTACAACGGCGTCAAGAGGGGTATCTGTGGGTAGCGTAACTTGGATGGTGTGAAGAGCTTTATTTACGAACTATTAACTGGTTATTTCAAATGTACAATTAATGAAGAGTACTGCTATTGACACGACCTCATTTTGCCCAGGGCACGACTGGAGTACTTGTGATCTGGTGAGCCCGCCTATTAAAATAAAGTACCTCTTGTCATGATCTCTACTACCAAAGTAGAAATCGACAAGTCCAGGAATACATAACAGGCATAGAATAACAATAGCTACTAACAACATAAAACTAGGTATTTTTGGTAAGGAAAAGAGCCTAGATACTTTGTTCTAGATTCTTATAGAGCAGCATTTCTTTCAAGACCTGCAGACTAGAAGCACTTAGGTCCTGCCCTTCGCAAAAAGAGGTCGTGCCAATAGCACTACTTTTGATAAAACAGCCATAACTCCATAATTTTACGCATGCCCCGAACTCGAGGTCATCAACAGGGTATTCTATCATGAATGTTCCAACGTATTTTCCCTTGCCGTCATCGAATTTCGCTTCTTCATCAGCCCCTTTGCTCACCGCTCTTCTCTGTCCATGTCGTCTCGCCTACGCTTGTCGCCACGGCCCATTCTCGAGGTTGCGCCCTTGTTGCGCGACTCCATCAAGTTCTTCATTTCATTCCGAGCATGACGCTGAGCCTCCTCAACGCGAGCCTGGAAAGTCATGACTTCTTCCTTTTCCGTGGGGAACTCGTCGAGCTCCTTGCCGAGGGCGGCCTCGATGCGTTTAAAGAGCTCGAGATCGTACTGGGTGACCACGCTGATGGCGATACCAGACTTGCCGGCACGGGCGGTACGGCCGACGCGGTGAATGTACGTCTTGGAGTCGGAGGGGACGTCGTAGTTGAGGACGACGTCGACCTTGGGGATGTCGAGACCGCGGGCGGCGACGTCGGTGGCGACAAGAATTTCGCGCGTGCCACCGCGAAACTTGTTGAGAGCGCCCAGACGCGCCGACTGAGAGAGCTGGCCGTGCAGCGGAATGGCGCCGAAGCCCAGAGTGCGGAGGAGGATGGCGACACGCTGGGTCTCGTATACGGTGCGAGTAAATACGATGCACGACTTTCCGGCAAACTCGTTGATAATATGGATGAGGTACGTATCCTTGCGGATATGAGGGATGAAGATATAGTGCTGGAGCAGGGTCGAAACGGTCTGGTACTTGCTGGAGCTGACGCTGACGCGGACGGGATCGCGCAGCGATGCGCGCTGCAGCGACTCGACGCGGGAGCTCATGGTGGCGGAGAAAAGATAGGTGCGGCGCTCGCGCGGCACAAACTTGAGGAGCTTGTCGATGCTAGGACCAAAGTCCATGTCGAGCAGGCGGTCGGCCTCGTCCATGACGAGGTACTTGAGCGTGCGCAGAGAGAAACCTTTTGTCTTTTCGAGGTGGTCGACGAGGCGACCGGGTGTCGCCACGATGACGTGCGGCTTCTTGCCGAGCGCAATGGCCTGCGGCACCATGTCGAGACCACCGACGATGACGGCGCAGCGCAGCGAGATGAGCGCGCCGAGCGCCTCAAACGTCTGGCCAATCTGCGCCGCCAGCTCTCGCGTCGGCGCAAGGACGAGCCCAAAGAGTGGCTGTGGCTTTTCGAGGAGTGCCTGCAGCATGGGCAATGCAAAGGCTGCTGTTTTTCCGGAACCTGTCTCGGCGAGGCCAATGACATCGCGGCCCTGGAGAGCGACGGGGATCGACTTGGCTTGAATACTGGTTGGCGTCGTGTAGCCGACGGATTCGCAAGATTCGCAGAGAGCGTCGACAATGCCCTGACTCGACGGTCAGCTCACGGAAAGACTATCAGAGGCTCGGAAGGGGTTGGAAATGGGCGTACTAGTTCTTTGAAGGTTTTCACCTGCACTTCTTCCTCTTGGCCATCGGCCTGGGCTTCGACAGTTGCCGACTTGTCTTCGGACTCGCTGCTGGAGACGGGTTTTGCGGGCTCGGCGCTTTTGGGTGGCGCATCACGCGAGACTTTGCGTCTTTTTACGTCGGCCATGGTGATGACACTCAATTCACAACACGCAAGAGACAGAGCACGCAATGGAATATAATCGCAATTCTTTCAAAGGGAATTGTTCAAGTTCAAGACAGGCCAGAAAGTTTTAGCGGGGCAGATTTTTATACACTCTGACTGTGCAATTTCAGCGCACGCACGTGTGATAAGAGGCTTATCGCTGTCCCCTCCAAAACTTTTTTTTGGCTGGGCGATACTGCTGGTTGAAGATGCTACTCTCTGCTGCTTCAAGCCACTGACTGCCTTAATTCTAATTTTTAAAGCCAATTCAACGCTCAAGGCACATTCATAATGGCCCGTCGCCGAGTAAAGAAGAGAACCCACATGGGTGCCAATAACCCGGAGTCCAATATTCAGGGCCATGCATCAGCCAAGGATCCCAAGAGTATGGTCATTCGCATTGGCGCTGGTGAGGTTGGCACCAGCGTGAGCCAGCTCGCCACCGATGTGCGCAAAGTCATGGAGCCGGGCACTGCGAGTCGGCTCAAAGAGCGCAGAGCAAACAAGCTCAAGGACTACCTCGCCATGTGCGGTCCGCTGGGCGTCACACATCTGATGCTCTTTTCCCGATCTGAGAGCGGCAACACAAATCTGCGCGTGGCACTGACACCGCGTGGGCCAACGATGAATTTTCGCGTGGATCAGTATTCGCTGTGTCGCGATGTACAGAGGATCCAGAAGCACCCAAAGGGCATGGGCAAGGAATTCCTCACAGCGCCCCTGGTATGTCGAGGCAGAGTGCTGAGCGAGACGGAGTGCTAACAGGTGTAGCTCGTCATGAACAATATGAGTCTTCCCGGTACCGATAGCAACTCCAAAGTACCAAAGCATCTCGAGTCACTGGCCACGACCGTCTTCCGGTCCATGTTCCCTCCCATTAACCCCCAGGCGACACCGCTCAAGTCTATTCGCCGAGTCGTTCTCATCAACCGCGAACAGTCCGGGGAAGACGACGGCACCTTTGTGCTCAGCTTTCGCCACTACGCCATAACAACACGACACACGGGCGTCTCGAAGCAACTACGCCGCATCAACGCCGCCGAGAAGCTCATGACGACCAAGACCTCGCGTCAAGGACACATGCCTAATCTTGGCAAGCTGCAGGATATTGCAGACTACATGGTTGGCCAGGACGGCGAGGGTGGCTACATGACAGACGCGACCAGCGGCAGCGAAGCCGACACCGATGCCGAAGTCGAAATCCTCGACTCGGCGCCGCGCAAGGTGCTGTCGACAAAGGCCCGACTGGCCGCCGAGCACAACGGCGAGGCGGAGCAGACCGAGGACGGCACCGTGGAGCGCCGCGCCGTCAAGCTCGTCGAGCTGGGCCCGCGGATGCGCCTGCGGCTGACCAAGGTTGAGGATGGGCTGTGCGGCGGCAAGATTATGTGGCACGAGTACATCAACAAGAGCAAGGATGAGGTCAAGGAGCTGGAGAAGCGCTGGCAGAAGCGGCGACAGGAAAAGGAGGCGCGCAAGAAGGAGCAAAAAGCCAACGTGGATCGTAAAAAGGCGGAAAAGGAGGCGCGCAAGGGCAGCAAAGGGGACGGCCAGGATGAAGATGAGGATGATGACGAGGATATGGAGGATTACAGTGATTTCGATTATGAGGCTGGTGGTGATGCGGGAGGCGGTCAGGACGACGAAGACGACGAGTAAAGAGGCGAGGCGGAAGCATATATGGCTCTACATTTGGTTCGGCGTTTTGGCGACTCTATGGGCTTTGAGATTATGTACATCTGCGTAGGAAAATATCACTGATGCTGTGTTGCATAATTTGAACCTTGATTGCCTCGCGTTATTTTTGTTATCAGCGCTGTCTGAAGCATACCCGGTTCGGTCGCAAAGATGACAGCCCTATGACAAAAAAGTTTGAAGAAAAAAGAATTAATCGCTAATATTCGGGAATTAAGACTCTAGATAGAATTACACAGAATTCGCCGTCTGTGCCTCGTGTCGGTCGCTCAGTGGCTAAACCATTTATGCAGCGATAGCCTCAATGCTTCCACGTCAAACAAATCTCCCTCTGCCAACCAGGCCACAATCCCATCCGGCCGGACCAGCACCGCCCGCAAGCCCCTCGTATCCTGCGCCGTCATGCACAAGTAACTAACCCTAGACGCAAACCCGGTCCCAATCACCATATCCCTGAGCTCGCTGCTCTCCTCAAAGTCCACCAGCCACGCGCGCCCATTCTGCAACTTGTCCCCTATGCGCTCGCCGTCGCAAAACTCAAAATCCGGCACGCTCGCGCCCACCAGCTCGTGGTCATACACGCCGCCGCCGCCGTCGCCGCCGCCGTCGCCGTCCGCACCGAGCACGTAGCGCTGCGCGAGGCCCCAGACGCGCCCGATGACGAGGTTCATGCCGTCGTCGGTGGCGAGCAGGTCCCGCGTGAGGTTGAGGACGGCGCGGCCAAAGAGGTCCGGCTGCAGCGTCGCCACCTGCGCGCGCGTCCACTCGAGCACCCACGCCGCGAGCGGGTGTCGCTCGCTCTCGTAGCTGTCAATCAACGTCGTGTCGAGCAGTGGCGGTGGTGGCGGCGTCCACGCGGCCACGAGCTCCTGGCGCACCGTGGCCGCGAGCTTCCATCCGAGGTTCATGGCGTCGCCGAGGCCCAGGTTCAGACCCTGCGCGCCGAGAGGCGAGTGGATGTGCGCGGCGTCGCCGGCGAGCAGCACGCGGCCCTTGCGGTACGTGGCGGCGTCTTTGGAGCGGTCGGTAAAGGTGTTTGTGTAGTGCAGCGCATGGATGGTGAGCTCGCCGGGACCCATGACGCGGTCTGCAACGGTTTGGAGATGCTCAGTCGTGACTTGTTGGTTGTTTCTGTCAAAGCTGGCGCCGTCCCAGTCGATGAGCGCAATGCAGTCCTCGGCAAAGACCATGATCATGCCGCCCGGCGCGGGGTGGAAGCCCAGCTCCAGCTCCGTTTTCGAGTCAAAGGTGAGTCGGGCCATGTAGCCTGTAAACTTGGCGCTGGAGCCGGCAAAGTCGATGTCAGCGAGCTTCCGCACCGTGCTGCGGCCGCCGTCGCAGCCCACCAGCCAGCGGCCGCGGAACGTGTTATCGGCCTCTTCGCCCGTTGCGACGACGGTGACGCTGCGCTCATCCTGACGCACAATATCAGTGACGGCATGACCCAGCAGGATGGTCGCGCCGTGGCTGCGGGCGCGCTTCGAGAGTATGTCGGTGACCTCTTGGATGCAGCTCCTGGCCGGGCGGGTGACGGGCCCGCGCAGACGGTACTTCCAGCGGCCGAGGTCGAACTGGGCGGCGTTGAGGTCGAGGCCGGCGTAGTGGCCGCCAAAGGCGAAGGCGCCGGCGCGCTTGACGCCGAAGCACTGGCGCTCGAGCGGCGAGACGTCGTAGTCGGCGAGCTTGCCGAGCAGGCCGCGGCGGTACAGCGCCTCCAGGGACGGTACTGTCAGCGCGCGTTGGCCGACGGGTATTTGCTTCCACTCGGAGTCGAGGCTGGGGTCGCGCTCGATGACGAGGACCGAGGCGCCGGCGAGGCTGAGCTCGGAGGCGAGCATCATGCCCACGGGGCCGGCACCGGCAATAATGACATCGTACAGCTTGTCTAATCCTGTCATGGTGCTGTGTGTGTTTGGAGAGTTGAGTGACGAACTATGCGAGGTAAATTGAATCGTTATTATAAACCGCTTTGGGCAGTCTACTGGTTTATTTATAAATAATTCTTTCACCGATCCGTTACCGAGGCTCAAAGACACGCCGACCAAAGGACGCGACCGTAGACGTTTATCATTATCAAGATGGCGAGCAAAAAGATTGTGAAGCTTTGGTTTGACCTAAGCTGAGAGTAGTCACCTACGACTAAGCACATACGGGGAATAGCACTGGACACTGCCAACGTTTATACAGCGAACGATGATGTATCCTGCATGGCAAAGCGGGCGGGGGTTCACAGTGGCGTGCTAGAATTCGTGTCATAGTTATGAGATGGACAAACTCGGTAAGTTGCTGACGATGAGCAGCGTCGCGCACGAGATTGAACGACGGTTTATGCTGACTACTACACAGAGACCAATCTAGCTCACAAGGGTAAATGGAGGCATCTAACTAAGATTCAACGAGGCTCGCTCATGGTAAAAGTGCGGTACTGGTCGCCGTCTTCAATCAGTGTATGAAAGGGCAATACCAGAGATGAACTCGATTCCTGAAATTACATGTCTTACTTTTCAGGCCCCTGGTCTTTACCCAACTTAATACGTTGATGCTAGTTAGTCGTTGCCCACGACGGAGTCAGGCAATGGCCGATAACACAATGTCGCCCAGTTCTTTGGGGGCATGCGGATGTATTGACAAATAGAGTATTTTGTTAAAACACACTATATTAGAAATGAGTTACGGAATGATGCAGCTCAAATTACAGATTACCTTGATCATCCTCCAGCAATGCTGCCCCGGCCGGATCTGGCGAGCGTCTCCGTATCGTGCAGCAATGCATCTTGACCTCGATCAGTCGGCCACTTGACACATTCTTTCGAATGAAAATTGAGACCAAACAGAGGCAATTTTCTCATATTTCAAATTTGTTAGGCTAGAACGGGCTTGCACAGCCTCGTTGCTAGCATGGAACCTCTCGCCTATTACTTGGTGATTTATCAGGCCTTATATTCGATACACCCCCTAACTAGTTCCTCAGAAGATTATTCTAATAAAGTGTCCCCTATATAAGGCACTAAGTGGCTAGTATTACCAGACTCTTAGATCTTGTACCTTTATTTTTAGGTAGGTCTTCGGACTTAGTAAAAGGAGAAGTAGAATAAAACTAGCTTCTTTATTATTAGGGATTAAACTTAGGACCTTAATAGTAGCAATTTCGCGACATACGTAAATTATAGGCTTAGCCACTAGACTATGGCGTGCCTCCCGGGCTCATCTCGCGCAAGCAAAAGGGTGGAACCACCTAAATATTACTTGGTGATTTATTTATCAGGCCTTATATTCGATAGAACCAGCAGGCGAGTTGACGGCCCGGCCAATGCTGCAGCTACGTTAGTGGGGAAACCTGTCGCGTGCCAGACAAGCTTCATCTGACATGCACTCTGCTGAGTGACAAGATTCTTATTTACGGTGTCTCTGGGCCGTTGAACTTGCTCTTCGAGATCTTCTGAGCGAAAAGAGCGCGAATCATCATGTTTCGATGCAGTCCTGCCAGTCGGCGGGTTCTTGCTGCTTCCCGCCCGCGCGTCGCTCCCTGCAAGGCCAGTCTACGGCGAGGCCAGCTGTACTCGACCGATACCGGTGGTGGTGACGGGCCTGGATTCACTCGCCGCACGCGATTCATCGGCTTTGCCGTGGTCGGAGGCGCTCTCGTCTGGTACGCCTCCAGAAAGCGACGGGTGACGGTGGCTGAACGTCACCATGAGCGCAGCCGCCGCGACAATGAGCTGCCCAGCATCTCTGGCGATGATGCAGATGGGCCGGTCGAGTCGCCGGTCAAGGTGGTTGAATGGTCAGAAATCGCAAGCCTGATTCACAAGCAAGCTACGTCGTTTAAATTTGAGGGCCGCAACGGAGCTCCAGGCCGAATTGACGCGGTGCGGTTCGAGAGCAACTCTCCCACCGAGGATGCCTGGGCAGTTGGCGGAGGGGCTGGAGTCGGAGGGGCCAAGACGGTGTATGCCGGTGTCTATGACGGCCATGGGTGAGTTTGAAAAATGCCCATCTACCGAGCAAAAATGAAGACGCTGACAACTACAGTGGCTGGGCCTGCTCTGCTATTCTCCGTCAGAAGCTCATCCCCTATGTCTCAGCGATGCTCGCCCCCCTCGCGCCCAACGCTGCTGGAGCTGCCATTGATGACGCCATCAAAAAGGCCTTTTGCCGTCTCGACGACCAAATCATGACTGCCGGCCGAGACGCAGTCACCGACAGCACCGAGCCCTGGACGGCCGCGGCCATGTCTGCGCTGGCCCCCGCCATTGCCGGCTCCTGCGCGCTCATGACCATGTACGACACCGAGACCTCTACCCTCCGCACCGCCGTCACGGGCGACTCGCGCGCCGTCCTGGGCTCCTGGTCCGCGTCGGCCAAGGCCTACACGGCCTCGGCGCTCAGCAAGGACCAGACGGGCTTCAACGCGGACGAGGTGGCGCGCCTCGACGCGGCGCACCCGGGCGAAAAGGACGCCATGCTCGACGCCAAGACGGGCCGCCTCATGGGCCTCGCCGTCACGCGCGCCTTTGGCGACCACCGCTGGAAGTACCCGCAGGAGCTGGTGACGCTCATCCAGCACCGCTTCGCCGGCTACGGCCCGCGCAAGGCCAACGCGACGCCGCCGTACCTGACAGCGCGGCCCGAGGTCACGACGCGCCAGGTCCAGGGCGACGACTTTGTCATTCTGGCCTCGGACGGCCTCTGGGACGTCATCTCCAACGATGACGCTGTCGCGTGCGTGTCGCAGTGGCTCAAGGAGAAGCGGAAGCGGTCGGGCGGCAAGCGTGGCGGCGGCGGCGTCAAGGCTGATTGGAACTACGACGAGGACGGCTGGCCGAGCTACAAAGCGACTCCCGAGTACTTTTGTTTTGAAGACATGGGCAACGCGGCCGTGTGTCTCTTGAGGAACGCGCTGGGCGGCACCCGACGAGGCATCGTGCAGGGTCTGGCGACGGCGACAACGCCGTTGAGCCGCAATGTGCGCGATGACATAACCATACAGGTAGTTTTTTTTAAAGATCCCTATAGAAAGTAGGATTTTCCCATCTGTGCGGCAGATGACTTTTTGCTTCCTATGTACTCGGGCTGTGGCCGCCCACCAACTAACTAGCTTTGGTGGTCCATCATTCCTGGACAGTATCCTTCCTCTGATGACCTTGTCGAGACGAATCACCCCGCACAATACAAACAGGTACACGCGGGGCGACGAAATGTTCCGGCGGGTGAGCTCTACGTACGCATCCGAATGTCACGTCGATGGCACCTTGATGTCGAGTGGCGCCAGGATAGCAAGCGGGAGTGTGGAGTAGAGAGCAGATTTTATTCACTATATAATCATTGACGTTGGTCACAACAGCCTTCAAGTACATCTAGAACCCTAGTTACCACGTAGCGTTCATGGTCCACAGGCTAGCTCTTTGTGCTTAGCCGGCTTGTTGACCTTCTGAATCTGGAAGGAGGAGAAGCCGCCATAGGTGCCGGCGCTTGATGTGATGTGAATACGGAGAGATTGCAGATAGGTCGTGCGTGCGCTATGCAGCTATGTAAAAGTTGCAACGTTGCAATTGGGATCCAATATCTAATAACAAGTGGGCCGATCCGACCGCATCTTATTGTATCCCCGCGGCTCGCCGGGGAAAGGAACTAATTAAATTAATCGACTTGCCGATTGTCCCGTTTCCACCTGCAAGATAGATTGCTTTTGTATCAACTATATAAACTGATGCCAGCAGAACCAAAATGAGAGTCCCAAATCATATGCAAAAAGGGCTTTTTGCCAATTCGACAAATACTCATAACGCATTCTCAACATTATGAGATCTGAAGCTATTCTCATCGCGGCTACCGGCCTTGTTGGCACGGCTGCAGCCGGCAAGCCGGACCCGGAAACGCTACCGCTCCCGCCCATGGGCTTCAACAACTGGGCGCGCTTCATGACGTCCATCAACGAGTCTATATTCGTCGACGCGGCCGCGGCCATGACCACCAACGGCCTCCTCCACGCCGGCTACAACCGCATCAACCTCGACGACGCGTGGTCCACGACCAAGCGCAACTCGACAGGCTCCATGGTCTGGGACACGACCAAGTTCCCGCGAGGCCTGACGTGGCTGACGCAGCACCTCGCGTCGGCCGGCTTCGTCCCGGGCATCTACAGCGACGCGGGCACGCTCTCGTGCGCGGCCAGCTACCCGGGCACCCTCAACCACGAGAGCCAGGACCTGCACGATTTCTACGCCTGGGGTTTCCGCTACCTCAAGCTCGACGGCTGCTACGTCAGCGACTTCCCGACCGTGTACGGGCTCTGGCTGGACCTGATTGCCGCGTTCAACAAGGACAAGGCGCAGAAGGAGCGCATCGTCTTTTCAAACTCGGCGCCGGCATACTACGCCAACCCCAAGGACTTGCAGGGCTGGTATGGCATCATGATGCAGGCGGCGGCGGGCGGGCAGCTGGCGCGGCACTCGTACGATGTTGCGACGTACAGCTCCAACCCGGCGTGGAACAGCGTCATGAGCAACTATGGCTTCCAGGTGCGCGCCACGCGCTTCCAGCAGCCGGGCTTCTTCAACGACCCAGACTTTGTCATCGCCGACCACCCGGGCCTGACGCTCGACGAGAAGAAGAGCCAGTTTGCGCTGTGGAGCAGCTTCTCGGCGCCGCTCATCATCAGCGCCGACATTCCGCGCCTGACCGCCGACGAGCTGCGCTTCCTGACCAACAAGGATCTGATTGCCGTCAACCAGGACCGTCTGGTGCAGCAGGCGTCGCTGGCCAGCCGGGACGCCAGCTGGGATGTCCTGACAAAGAGTTTGTCGAATGGCGATAGACTGGTCACGGTCCTCAACAAGGGCAACAGTGCGGCCGACTTGACCGTTTCGTGGGCTCGCATGGGCGTGCATCCCGACAGCGCTGCGAGACTTTCCGTGAGGGACCTGTGGACCGGCCAGACATCTACGGTGCTGGCAAGTAGCGGCGGCGTCACCGCGCGCGCGGTTCCCAAGCACGGCACAGCCGTCTTTCGCATCTCGGGCAACGCGGCGCTGAATACCGTGCCGACCGGCATCATCTTGAACACCTGGTCTCTGCACTGCCTGACTGATTCCGCCTCTGGCGCAGTGACCTGGTCTACTTGCAACGCGTCCGACAGCCAGTCCTGGACAGTCAACCAGTCGGGCCGTGTCAGCAGCCTGCTGAACCCTGGAAGCTGCCTCGTGAGTAATAGTAACGGGGCCGTCTCGACGAGCAAGGACGGCTGCGAGTCCAACGCCTGGAACTTTCCCGTGTCTGGAAATATTATTCACAAGACGAGCGGAAAGTGTATTAATGAAAATGAGGATGCGTCTACATCGGCCGTTGACTGCGGCGAGGTCGAGAATAGACAGGTGTTTGGTGTGCCCGTGGGCGTGGAAATTGATTATTCGGATTAGAGGAGAGTTGCTGTAATTTAGCATTTCTTTTTACATGCATTTGTACGTCGCAATTACTTTGAAGCCGCTTTGATCAAAAACCATGTTTAATTCGATTTTCGCGTCAGTAACAGGTAACAGCACTGTAGTAACTACAGTGCTGTTAGTTACTGACGCTAGCAGGCACAGCACGCCGCTGAGCGCTGAGATGATGACCCATTGCCACTGCGCTGATTCGCCCGCAACATGTGTCACGAAAAAACAAACGCCTGCATCCGGCGAATGTATGATAACTAACTAGTTAACTAGTATGTAGCTGTTCTTTGTAAGCGGCGTTCATGTTGAATCGGAAAATGATTCCGAATACAAATTGCCAAGAGGGCGCCGAACAAAGGAAGATTAGCTTCGGGCGAGAGGAGCAATAAATAATGTGTAGCATTTCCATCTTATCAGCGGAACGCCCGTCTATCTATCCGTACGGATGCCAAGTAAACTACAGAGTAGTTAGTCGGAACTCGATTCCACTCCATCACTGATCACTGATCAATACAAGCCACATAAATCCAAACCCCGCAAACGGGATGGGGCTCCTTCCAACTCCATTTTCCAATCTGGGGACTGGCAGGGGCATGAGCGGCAAGTATTAATAACAAGCTGCAAGCATGATACAATAGATAAAGCCAGGGGGGCAAGCATCTTACTGATTTCCACAAGCTGACCTGCTTTTTCATCTCAGGTCACTGTTTTCAACTCCGGCCGCCCTCGACAAACAACAATGGCAACGCCCGCTCTCCCCATGGTGGCCGTCAACCCCGCGATGCCACGGGGCTCAGCCGAATATGAGCAGAAGCGAGCAGCGAGCCAGCAGCGCCTGGCCGACAGCATCCCCGTCGCGCTCCGCCTACCGCAGCACATCATCGACTCTGCGCCCAAAAGTGTCACCGCCATCCCGCGCCTGTCTGGCCTCTTGACGGAGCGGGAGCTGCACATCACCGAAGCCTACGACGCCGTCGCGCTGGCCGCGGCCCTTGCATCCAAGACATACTCGGCCGTCGAGGTCGCGGCCGCGTTTTGCAAGAGAGCCGCCATGGCGCACCAGCTCACCTGCTGCCTCACCGAGTTCTTCATGGACGAGGCGCTCGCCCGCGCACGGGAGCTCGACGACCACCTCGCCGCGACTGGTCGGACCGTCGGTCCGCTGCACGGCGTGCCGACCAGCATCAAGGCGCACATGCCGCTGCGAAACCATCTCCTGGACCTGGGCACGCTGAGCTCCGAGACCGTCGTCGACTACGACAGCCACGCCATTGCCATATTGCGCGCCGCCGGCGCCGTCTTCTACTGCAAGACGAACCAGCCCCAGCTCATCATGCACCTCGAGTCGGCGTCCTTTCACGGCCGCTCGCTCAACCCGCACAACACGGCGCTGACCCCCGGCGGGTCCAGCGGCGGCGAGGCCGCGCTGCAGGCCATGCGCGGCTCCGTCTTTGGCGTCGGCAGCGATATTGGCGGCAGCATCCGCGGACCGGCCGCCTTTTGCGGCATCTACGGCTTCAAGCCCACGTCCAACCTGCTGCCCCGCAAGGACGGCCTGCCCGGCAACGCCGCCGCTGAGCTGACCGTGCCGGCTACCTGGGGCCCCATGTCGCGGTCCCTGCGCGACATGGACCTCTTCATGTCCGTCTTTTCCGCCGCGAAGCCCTGGCGCGTCGATCCCCGCCTCAGTACCACGCCGTGGACCGGGCTCGCCACCACACCTGCCGACCACCGCCCGCCGCTCAAGGTCGGCTTCATGATGACAGACGGCGCGATCCAGCCACAGCCGCCCGTCGTCAGGGCGCTCGAGTGGGCGCAGACGCAGCTGCAGCGCGCCCGCCCCGACGACATCGAGGTCAAGCCGTTTGCGCCGCTGCGCACCCTCGAGGCCGCCAAGAACGCGCGCACCGCCTACTTCCCCTACGGCGTCGACGCCACGCGGCAGAGCTTGCGCGATGCCGGCGAGCCGCTGCTGCTGCTGTCCGAGTGGAGCATGCGGGACGCCGAGGCGGCGCCTACGCCCACGACGCAGGGACTGTTTGAGCTGAGCAACAAGAAGGAGCAGTTTTGGTGCGATTGGGCCGCGCACTGGAACGACCAGGACGTGGACGTGCTCATCTGCCCTGCCTTTTACGGGCCCGCGCCCAGCCACGAGACGGCCTTTTACTGGAACTACACCATCCTCTTCAACTACCTAGACATGCCGGGCGTCGTGATTCCGACGCCGATTGTGGCTGGGCCAAAAGGCACGGAGCGTTATGGCGACGACGACGACGACGACAAGTGCCTGAGCGACGAGTGCGAGCATGTACGTCGGCTCTGGGACGAGGGCGATTTTGAAGGCGCACCAATTGCGCTTCAAGTTGTTGCTCGTAGAGGCCATGATAATGAGCTGTTTGGGGCGCTGGAGCAGCTAAAAAAGTATTTGCATGTCGAGTGAAGTGATTTTGATCAAGTACGAAACGTAAATTTTGGTCGAGTACATTTTCAAATAAATGTCTAGTATTCTTTGCATGGTTTCTAGGTTTCATGACATGAACCAAAATCACACTTTTAACATCTCTTTTAGTATATTTGTAATTTACAACGAAACGTAAGATTCCGTCTAGTACTATTCATACAGCGTTTAATATTCTTCATATCGTCTCTACTTTTCATTATATTTCCCCAATTACACAATTTAACATGTCCTATCGCGGATCGTGTATCGCACTAGCTGAGCTCCCTGGCTCGGCAAAATCCATCGTTACTTGATAGCTCACTTTGATGCCTTGCTCAGCCAAAGTCCCGGCCTCGAGCTCGTCATGGTCAACTGATGCACGCTTCCCCTCTACAGTTGTGTCGGGGCCGGATCCCTGGCCATAAACGTACGTCGTTTCAATCGAGTCTCCCAATCCAAGCTTCTTCTTCTTCTTCTTCTTGCAAGCGCTGCTGCCTGGCAGCTCGGACAACTTCACGCTGCTCCCGGTGCAGCGCCATGTCTGACTGCCTCTGGATCGAAAATTGTCGCTCCACCAGCCGCCAAAGACGACGACAATGGGCCGCAGGGTTGGGAGACAGCCTGTAGCTAGTAATTAGTATTGCGTTGCTGGCGAGATGTCATCTTGTAGCTCACACGTCATGAGGCTTAGGTGGACTTCTGCGGCCGACCACACGACAAGCGGTGTGCAGTTCCACATGGTATCGTCGGCGTACGAGTCGTAGCTTGAAGAAACGACCAACATCATAATCGATGCAGCCATGACCCTGAAACGAGGTTGGTAACGGCTTGTCAATCGGGGCAGCAGACATGGAGCAGCTTACATGAACCCAAACATGAACATGCACAAAATGGCTGCTTTCTGTACAAATGGAATCGACATGCGGCCAATTTGACCTGTACAGTTAGTATTAGTTTGGGGAACCTTGACAGTAATAACTCGTCTGGAAATACCAGTCCACGCGTGTGCTAGAAACATACTTGCAGGTAGGGCAATCAATGCCAGATCAAGGACCAGATGGGTCGAAACCGACCAAAGAAAGAATTGCGCTGGATTGACGGTGCAGTTTCCTTGAATACGCTTGTTCCAGAAGAAACGCGGTGGGTAGCATTGCAAGACGGCGACCAACGCCTGCGACCAAAGTCAGTGAACCGAGATGACGATGGCCATCTGCAGGCCTCACCACCGTAGTTTACGGTTCTTTGTGAAACTTACTCGCACAATAAGCCACAGTGACGCCAGCGCCGTGAGCAGTAGCACTGCCAATCGTGCAGGCGTGATGGACTGAAAGAGGCGCCAGTAGAGCGCCAGCAGCGACAGCTGTGCTGCACCTATTGCAACCGTATACGCATGCTCCTCGATTTCCTGTACCATGCGCTGGTAATACCGTGCCTCTTCTGTTGGTACGGGCAAATCGTCCAGATGCAGTCCTAGGCCTTTCGTAATGACTGGTTGTGTAACAATTTAGTAAACATGACGGTAGCAGCGGCTACAAGAATAGGCACGCACGGAAAAAGACTGAAATATCATAGGCAATGCAGCCAGCCTAAAGCAAAAAGAAGGCAAAAGTAGTTAGTCATGATGAGTCTGCGGCATATCTTGTGGTGCACCTCGTTCTGCATGGGTCTTTACTTGGCGTGCCACCGAGCAAATCGGCTTCCGTGGCATCAAGCCATCATGCGAGGTAACAGACGTACGTACAAAAGACAAGACGGCGAACCAGTCGTCCCACCACAAGCGCACGTTTCTGATCTTGCGGGCGTAGAAGCGCAAAGCGAGCGTACTCGACGCCGCGATGAATGTGACGACGACACAGGCGTACACTCCCGGCTGGAGCGACTCGACGGCCATTCTTCTTGCTCGCTTTTGGGGTCACGCCGCAGCGCCCTACTCTAGATGGTTTTCCAGTCTGTTGACAGCGACGAGTTAAATCGATCGGGTCATTCCTTGCTCACTCTCGCTATGGATAGCCCAGGGAGTGGAGAGTGACGGATCAGGGGGGAAAATTGCAGATTTCAAAATAAGAAAAGAAAGAAAAAGCCCTAGATGGATGGAGATGAAGGCCTGGGGGGGGATCGGATCTAGCAATTGGGGGGCCGGGCGGTACGGCGGGCCGTGGTGCTCGAGGACGGCGGGGGCAAAGGTCTGCCTGCCCTTATTATTGGCATAGATGACACCTTGGCCAAGTATTTGTATTACGAGTAGAAGCTACAATGATGACACTAATTCTGTTGCAATCTGCAAGGCGGCGAAACAACTGGAGCGGCCGGGTCGCCCCATGCATATGACCGCATGCCGCAGGTTCCAGCAGGCCTATATGCGCGGCCATGACTTGTACTTTGTCACACAGCGGGCTCATCGCGGGGGGTAGTAAAGTAATTAGTCGGAGGGTCGAATGTAGTAGTTACTGATAGTTGGGCATCCATTGCTGTGCGGCGGTGCTCTTTCCTCTTTCAGGGCTGTTTGCCCGTTCGCTGGCTGCATTCAGGGGTTGCAACAGGACTGGAGTTTTTATGAAGCTCTGCTTGTAGTCTGTAGATATATATATTGTAACTTTGCAGGGGACGACCCGCAGCCCCAAGTTACATTGATGCCGCCACTTTCAATCTTGATCGCCGCAAGTATGCAACTGGTAAAACGGGCTGATTGATAGGCAGGCAGGCCAGCTTGATATTGATAGTAAACGGCGCACTACCAATGCCTATGTACAGTTGTGTAATATTGTCGTTGAAACAGTCAATACTGATGGCCGAGAGTGTCTCTTTATATTGAGAGCCAGGTGATTGATGCGACGGGGCAATATAGAGTCTAGACGCCACTGTTTTCGATGGCTCTGGTCTTTCTTGATTTGATTTGTTTTTTTTTCTTCTCTTCTTTTTTTTTTTCTTTGCTTCTTTTTTGCTTCTTTTTATGGCCCTATGAAATTCCTCTGCGCAAATAATCCACGTCGGCCCCAAGTATGAATAATGGTACAGCAACAACAGCAGGCTTAGTCGGACAGGCATGCAGGTAGACGCGCGCGAAGCAATCTTTATAAATATATAGTATATTCAAGCGTATAATACTCCGCAAGGTCTTACAACTCCTTTAATTCGCCATCTCGTTATGATTCAACATGGCTGTCCAGGCTTCTGTCAGAACCCCCCAAACTCTTTTGTGGAGTGGACATTCGGTTCCCTACAGTGGGTGTAATTACTGGAGCCATCCAGTCAGTCTGGCAAGGGCCAGGTTGCCAAGCTACAGTGGGGAGTGTAACTAAATAATCGGCCTTGTGCCCATTTGTTAGTTATGGGCCTTGGGGGGGTCAACGATGGCTCATTGTCATGGAGCAGATAACACACAAGCAGAGATAGCAAGCAATCTACTTGGCATCCGTAGGCGCGCTTCGCACAAAGGGAACTTTTATCTTCCATTGTCAATGCTTTGATTCTGATGAATAGATCGGAAACTGCAATACCGCGATTCCGAGCTGCGCAGCCAAGTGCCGACCCGTGGCGTCGCGGTGGCGTCTTGGCTTTTCCCCTCAAAATCGCAGCCTTTTTTTTTTTTAGCGATTCATGTCCCTGCGATTACAGAGACCGGGGCCGTTGTTCAAACGTTATCTTATCCACCCCCAGGAAAGGATTGCCCAGCGGGGGGGTGTTTTGGAACGGAGTTGCTCCGCGACCCAGGCCATGAATCCTCCAGGTTCTGTCGGCGCGGAATGTCGGCGGGTGTTGTTAGTCTTGGACGACAAGCTAACTAGTTAGTAGTTAATTACTGGTCGCGCGCTCGGTAGCAGCTCATCAACGACGAAGATGGGGAACAAGGGGTAGAGTTTGAGGCGCCAGCTTTAAGACCAATATATTCTCAACGTGATTAATAAACGGCATGGTTGCGTGGATGCTCACACTACTTAATACCCTCGAATGCCTCCTCTCAAAATATTCTTGAATCTGTCTCGTCTGGACTCTGAAGCAAACAACGAGTCCGGACAACTGCACGAAACCCCCTTTGTCTTTCATTTCCCGTCACCAATAACTACTGGTAACTGATAAGACCATCCCCAAGCGTTAAGCTACGCAAGCTGCCTTTCACGAAGAAGCCCGCCCTTCCATCACCCAACCCTTGCCTGAACTCGGGGTTTTAAAAAAGAAAAAAAAAAAAAAAGGGCTTCTACTACTTTGCTCATCGTTGGCTTTTCGCCACTAGTTAGGCCCAAGGACACCACCTCCATTACAACCGACCAAAGGCGGCCTCATCCCGCCGTCCACTTTGCCGCAGCAGCCCCCAATCTCGCACTTCCCCTTCTTTCCCATCCTACGCGCTAGTCACCTAACCTCACCCCATCACGACTCGCCAAGTTTCCTGCGAGTTCAGTTTCAACAAGACCCTCCCCACCTCCTACCATGAGCCTTGACACAGGCGCCGCAAAAGCTGCTGCTGCCACCACCACCACCACCACCACAGACATGGACGAGTCGCAGATTCCCGGCACCGTGCTCCTGGTCGACCTCGAGCACACGGCGGCCACGCAGCACGCGAGCGACAGCCGCGACATCATCCTGGTGCCGACGCCGTCGCGAGATCCCAACGACCCTCTCAACTGGTCCGTCGGCCGGAAACGCCTGCATCTCATCTGTCTCATGGTGTAAGTTTCCTCCTCAAGAAGCGTAAAATAGAGCTTCTGCAAAACGTAAAAAATGAAGTCTCATTCATTAATCTTTTTTCTCGTGTATCTTGTTTTTCATAGCTTTGTTTTATTCAACGGCATGGCGCTCTCCGTTGTATACTCCGTCTTGGTGCCGCTGTCGAGCGCTCTCGGCGTCACTGGTAGGCCCCCCCCCCCCAAAAGGGTTATGTTGGCTCATCCAAACCCCAACGCGCGCTCACTTGGCGATTTTCATTTCTCGCTAATTCTGCACAGTGGGCGACTTAAACGCCGGTACGGGTTACATGTTTCTGCTGCTGGGCTGGTCCCTCCTGTTCTGGCAGCCCTTTGCGCTGCAGTACGGCAAGCGCTTCACCTACCTCGCCTCGATGCTAGGCATAGTCGTGCGTCACCACCTCACCCTTCTCATCCTCCTCATTTTACCTTGTCGCCTCAAGAAATCATGTTCAGTCTAACAAATCGCGTACACCCCAGGCCATCTCGTTCTGGAGCCCCCACGCCCAGGGCGGCGGACAATGGATCGCTCGCAACATCGTCACCGGCTTCGTCGCCTCGCCCATCGAGTCGCTGCCCGAGACGTCCATCACCGACATTTACTTTGCGCACGAGCGCGGCACCTACATGGGCTGGTACGCCTTTATGCTCGCCGGCTCCAACTACCTGGCGCCCGTCCTCTGCGGCTTCATCAGCGACGGGCTCGGCTTCCGCTGGCCCTTTTACATCATGGGCATCTTTTCCGCCGCCAGCTTCCTCTTCCTCTTCTTCTTCATGGAAGAAACCAATTATTCCCGCCACAGCGTCGGCGTCGTCTACAACGCCGCTGACGAGGAAGCCGCCGCCGCCGCCGCCACCGCCACCTCTTCCTCATCACCCGTGAAAAGCGCCGAGATGGAGGCAGCAGGGTACGCCGACAACATTAGCGGCGCGGGCAGCACCTACACGCAGTACCCCCCCGAAAAGACGTTTGTGCAGAAGCTCGCCCTGTTCAGCGCCGGCCGCAACGGTGAGAAGAAGCAGCCGTTTCTGATGCATCGGCGCGCGTGGCAGGCGCTGCGCTATCTCTCGTGGCCGACCATCTTCTACTCGGGCTTCGCCTATGGCACGTACCTCATCTGGTTCAACATCTTCAACGCCACGGCCTCCATCATCCTCGGCGGCCCGCCGTACCACTTCCAGCCGAGCATCGTCGGCCTCTCATACTTGTCCTGCATTGTCGGCGTCATCAGCGGCGCCGCCTACACGGGCGTCTTTTCCGACTGGTTCGTCATCCGCATGGCGCGTCGCAACGGCGGCGTCTACGAGCCCGAGCAGCGCTTGTGGCTCTTTTCCACGACGGCCATTCTTGCTCCTGCCGGTCTCATTCTCTGGGGCGTGGGGGTATGTATTCTTTCCCCCCAATGTTCTTCATCTATTGAGTCCCATCTTCACAAGAATACGCAGCTAACAAAACACAGGCCGCACACGGCATTCACTGGTTCGGTCTCATCGTCGCCATGGCCATTCTCGCCTTCTGCAGCTGCGTGGGCATTACCCTCACCATTGCCTACCTCGTCGACTCCTTTCGCGAGATTTCCGGCGACGCCCTCGTCACCCTCATCCTTGTCCGCAACACCATGAGCTTTGCCATTTCCTACGGCATCACGCCCTGGCTCAATAGTCTCGGGCTGCAAAATTGCTTCATTAGCGTCGCCTTTGTCGCGCTCGCCATCTGCAGCATCTTTTTGCCCGTCATTTGGTACGGCAAGAGGCTAAGAGCGGCCAAGCGTGAGAGCTATTGGAGCGAGGTCAAGATGCGCATTGCGTCCAATGCGAATTAATGCAGCGATAAGCGAGAAAAAGAAAGTGTATATATAATTGTGCATTGATGAAAATTTCTGCATCGTATAGTCCATGTCGAATAAGGACCCTGCACATAGCTATATCCCAAAGTATTCTTCCAGTCCCAAAGTAAACACCAAACCCAGCCCGTGAAAAGAAAAAGTAAAAACGAAAACCGCTCCTAGTTAAAAAATGCGCAACAACGACATGTCGCGTATTAGACCCTCAATCGGTCCCAGCTGCAAGCGCGCAACGATTGCAACAATTAATCGTCTTCCAAGCCAAATTCTGCATCTAAATCAGGGTTGTCATCGTCTTCCGCAAACCCCTCGTAGTCGCCTTGGTGTTGCCCAGTCGCGTCATCTTGATCATCGTCGTTGCCCGCGTCACTATCCTCGGGCGCCTCGTCTTCGTCGTCGCCACCGAGGGTACTACCCGCCAGGCTGGTCTTGCGACTCGTAGCAGCAGATCCAAGCCCACCAGCATCCGGCACGTCAAAGATGCTTCGAATGGCATCGTAATTGATACGCTTCGACCAGGCCCGGTCCTTGGCGACGCTGACGGCGGCCTCGGCAGCTGAGCTCGCCGGACTGGTCTGGCCTTCGCCGATGCGCGCGCGCTTCCTGCGGCGACGCGTTTGCTTGGGTCGCTCCGCTTCGACTTTGCGGCGAAACACTTTTTCTTGGTGTTGACGCAGCCACTCTTTATTCTGGTTGACCCAAATCATTTCCTTGATTTGCGCTTCCTCGGGCGAGAGAAGGCAGTTGCGCACCTCGGGGTCGTTGGCGAATTCGTCTTCGTCAATCTCGACAGACATGGATATTTCCTTCTGGGGACGTTGTTGAAGAGCCCATGACGAGTGAATGCGCGCGCGTTGTTCGGCATTCGAGTAAGCGAGCGCGTGTTCGTAGGTCAGGGGGTCGTTGAAGATTTCCTCGATTTGGCCCTCGAGATCTTCCTCGTCCTGCTCCCATTCTTCGTTGATGGGAAGCTGTGCCTTTTCCTTCTTTCTCTTGCCAGATGAGGCACCTTCTTCTGCCTCCATTTCCTCGTCGAGAGCGTCGCCGAATTCCGTGGCTAATTTCTGTAAATCCTCGTCTCCTTCAGTTGCTTCTTCTTGAATGGGCACCGAAGGCATGTCTTTGGGAATCTGGGAAGGATGCGGTGGAATAATGAATCCGTCAGCATCACGTCGAAATTTTAGCTGAGGCGCGCTGGAAAGATCGGCGCCGGCATCTGTGCCTCGTCGTGTCCTGACAATGGGTCCAGGTGGCGGCAGAGCGGCCTCATCTTCATCTTGGTTTGTTTGTTCGTTTCGCTTTCGTTTTCGCGCCCTCTCTTCTTGCTGTGCTCTGTATTCGTCCGACTTGCGGTAGAAGGAGGGTGGATCGTGTGAGCTCTCTAGGAAATCCTGCTTGAGAAAGTCTTCTACCGACATTTGACTCGACTCTGTATAGTTGAATTCCTGTAATCGATTTTGGATGGTGTGGTTTGTAACTTTAACAATGTATACGACCTCACGGACAGTGCGGCGAAAGTTGTGCATACGCGCGGCCATGAGCAGGCAGGCGCCGCAGATGCCTGAGGGGCGTCGTCCCATGACCAACCAGTCTCGACTCATGCGTTTGACAAGGCGAACAGCGTCTTCGGCGACTTTGGCAGTCTCTTGGCGGAATTCCATCTTGGTCGCAAATCTCCAAATAAGGTCCTCGGGGTATACCGGAATAAGGCCATCGTTGCCGATTGGCACGACTTCGTTGAGCTTTTTGAAAATTCTGCCGAGCTTGAAGACGTTGAGCTGTACCAAATCGGCCAAGTCGATGAGCATGACTTTGCACGGAGGTTCAGCTCGGCAGGCTGCGTATAGGCAGACGGCAGCCACACTGGCAAGGGTGCGGCCTTGAATGAAGTTGGCACCGGAAGCGAGCTTAAAGACCTGCGTTCCAGCGGCGACGAGACTATCCGAGACGTTGAGCTGCTGGGCATAACCCTGCATCAGGCCACGCGCTTCTCTGATACTTTTTTCTCTGTCCTCGGAGCCACCAACTCGTCGAAAGGCGGGACCCATACTACGGACACCCGCCTGATCGGCACCAATGTAGGAACCCTGGACCATGGCAGCACCCGAGGAAGTCTCGCCGAACTGGACCTCGGCAACAATGTTGCTGTCATCAGCGACACGACCACAGGTCTGGCATGTGCCATCGACGACATTAGGCTTGGGGCAGGCCTTGTTAGGACACTGCTGGCGGGCTGGGGGAGCGACGGCACCCTGCTTGTTGGCGGCGGCCGAGGATTGGCCCTGTTGGGCGGCGGCTGCGGCAGCCTGGCGACGCTCCTCGCGCTCGCGCATGGCTCTGACAGGATTCGGTCGCGCGAACTTGGGCTTTGGCGCTTCGCCGCGACCGGCTTTTCGCGGCATGACGGACGACATGGCGATGGTGAGTGCTGCGCGAGAGCAGCCTCTGGCGTCGGTTTGGCCGATGGGACAGTTGTCGTTCCACGAATGATATTTAATAAAGTAGATGGGAAAAAATATCGCTCAAGTCAATACGGATAGCATATGAGACGACTTGGCAGTATAGACGACGATGATTAATACGGTTGTCTGGTGAAGAAAATTGTTTCGCTGGTGCAGTGACTCCACCAAGCACACGGCAAGCGTGGTCGAGTGGGTACCGCAGCCACCTTGGCTGACTCATCCAGCAAAGCGCGGCGTTCGAACCGGCAAGCTGCGGTTTTTTTCCAAGCCAGTTTCACGCGTATTCATGGGCGAAAGAAAATGAAAGTCCTATGTCTGATCCAGCTATCCTGAAAAAACTTTGTTTCCGTCGTTTTTCAACTCTGCGGGCATGCTTGGTGGGGGCTCGGTAAGCCCTGGCCGTGTGCTCGTAGTATGGCCGGCACCGAGGCGTACCCTGTAGACACAAATTCGCGGTAGCATCGGGTGAATGTGCATGTGCTGATAGACGGGTCGTTGTGATGAGTCATTTGAATACTGAGAAGTCTTTTTCAGTGATTCTGCTGTGCATGTTCAATCATTCCTGTGCCAATGTGCCTGCGAGTGTGTTGAGATTTACAACTGCCACTCTAGAGATGAAACAATATCCAGCGACTCAATCCTGGGAAATCATTTACCTGGGAGAAAAAGGGGTTAATATCAAATCGTACCTTTTCTTCAGTCTTTCGAAATACTGACCTTTCGCTGGCATAGGCATCGCAAAACCCAACCTGCCCAGCTTACAGCTGAGCCCCACCGACTCAACCGCGAAAAGCTCACTTCGCTTTTCCATCTTCAAGCACACAGCAATGCTGGGCCTTCCAAGCGCATACGACGACTTGGATACATATACAGAGGACCTTTGCAGCTTCATAGACACTCCTCTTGTCCGCCAAATTACAGGCGGCATCCACGTCAACGATGCCCTGATCCGCAACGCCTGGGACAGGTTGCCCACGGAATGGACCGAGTGGTGGTCACGCTGGCCAGACCATCGTCTGGCGCAGCAGCATCTCATTGACAGCATTGGTGACCATGAGAACCTTTCCAACGACGACTACGATTCTATCGGCAGCCAAATTCCGCACAGCTGCCCCGAGTCGCTCAGAAATTGGCTGGCACAGCTCAAAGCCCTCGCGTTAACCCGCACACAGCGGCCCGGACCGACAGTCAGCCTTCCGATAGTCCTGGAAACGCGCATGAAGAATAAAAAAATTGCAGAAGTAGCTCGCTCTACAAAATTGATCCGTGACATTTGCAAGTCCCGAGGAATCCGGCGTGTCGTCGACATGGGCTCCGGACAAGGCTACCTGTCCATCAGTCTGGCGTACCTCTTTCCGGAACTGCAAGTCCTCGCCATTGATGGCAGCGAGACACAGGTGGCTGGATCCCAAGCATTTGCCGAATCTCTCGGCATTCCGCACAGCCGGTTGACGCACACGGTGCACTGGATCGACGGCTCATCGCTCCTTGCCGACAAGGTCCAAGAGTGGGCGGCGGGTGAAAAGTGCATCTTGGTCGGCTTGCACGCCTGCGGCAACCTATCCGAGCACATGATTCGGTATTTTGCAGCGACTCCCTGCCTGGACGCCCTCGCCGTCGTCGGGTGCTGCTACAACCACATAGTACTACAGTCGAGCGCCTGTCCAGAGGGGTTTCCCATCAGCGCCGCGCTCCGCGACAGAAACGTCACGCTGAGTCCGACGGCGCTGATGACAGGCTGCCAGGCACCAAACAACTGGCCGCGGGCTGATGGCAACACCTCGTCTGTATTTGGCCGTCGCCGCCTCTACCGCGCGATGCTGGAAAAGGCCCTGCACGACCACGGCATCCATGCTGTCGGTAAAGATGGAAGCGGACGTCCCGCTTGGGGCATCCGCAAGGGCGACATGGCAAGCTTTACAGCATTTGCTCACCGTGCCATGAACTGTCTGCAAGTGGATGCGGCGCAGCGCCCAACCGACGAGCAACTGCGTACCTACGAAAAACAGTACCAGGGTTGGGAGGGCCGCATCGCGATTCTGTGGACACTGAGCGTTCTCTGCTGCAAGGTAGTGGAGAGCGTCATTGCCGTGGACCGCTATCGCTTCTTGATGGAGCGGCAAGGCGTGCAGGCCGTCGACGTGGTACCCGTCTTTGACGTCAAGGTGTCGCCGCGGAATCTCATGATTGTAGCGACAAAGGAGTCGACAAAGGAGCCAACACCAAAAGGCTGAGTGTAGACGCAACGGCTTGGTAGAACAGCTGTCTGAGCTGAACTTGAACCAAGTAATGCGAAAAAAGATGGCGTGCTAGCCGGGATCCGTCTTGGCAACGATTGAGATTGCGATAATTGCTTGTGCGGCTGCCAATTCAATTGACAGCGGTAAGGTCCAAGTTATCTCTTACCAAATAAAAGCATCACGAGCTCATAAATTCATAGGGGAATCGTACTCAACTAGCTCCATTCGTTCGAGCTGATTGCAAGATGACTGGCTTTCGCGCTGGCGCCCGGATCAAAGTGGCGTCAGTGGACTGATACCCGTCCGGGCTGTTCAAGCTTTCGTACGAGGTTAAGTGGGCTAGGGTTGAACGTGACCTCCATCTGAGGTCGTTCTTTAGCCGCCGCCGATGGTTCTGTGTCGTGTGTGAAGGGTTTGACATGCCTTTCGCTGTATTAGACGGGCGAGCTCTCCCGCGACGAGGACGGGTGCGGCAACGAGTAAGGCATGCACTGAGGCTGGCAGCACAGGGACAGACAATCTCAAGGATAACAAAGCAGTCAAAGTTGGACCCGATGTTGCGGCGTTAGCTGCTGGTGTGGCCGCCGTGGCTTTCTAACAAGGTGAGAGCGTCGGACGTACTTTTGGATCATACCATGTACCATAGCAGTGATTATACCCTTTTCAACCTATCCTGTGAAGGAACCCTGATGGCCGCACTGCCGAGATGCCCAAACACCTGTTCTAAATATTTAAAATGACTCTAGAATTTGCAGATTAATAATGCATCTGTAGCATCGCGCGGCTCGCGTTCCCGTCGTTGTCTACATGCACCGGGCTGACCTAAAGCGGTCGTTCCGCATCAACGGCCCCACCCGGGGTCGAGGCCCGCCGTGTCGAATGCTTTGTGCTTGCTCAGCGAAGAGCGTAATCCCATTACCAATACGGTTACTGGATCTTTCGCGCGCACCGATGACCTTTTTACAGAGAAGTCGATAGATCTCGTGAGCATGTAGACACTTTCGACAACCCCGCTCAGGGGATTGCAGAGCCCGGCCCGGCAGGGGCGCATCTCGTCGGCCTTGTCAAGTGGGGCGCAATGCCCCGCGCTGTCCAAGTATATAAGCCAGCCGACGTCGTCTTGCTCACTGACCAAACAATTTACCTTCACATGATTTTCTCAGCATCTTCTAAACTTCATCACCTTTTCATATCGTCTGATAAAATCCTATCGAAAACTACACTTCAGCATGTCTCCGTCTTTCAGTCTGTGCGCCGGCCCGGGCACTGACATCTGGAAGAAGCCTCCCACGACCGACGTCTTCAATGGTGGCGCCCCCCTCGTGCAGCTCATTCTCTCAAAAACTTACCGCTAACACAACACGACTCACCTTGCAGCACCTTTTCAGACACACTCTTCAGGCACCGTCGGCAAGTTCCGTGCCGTCAGTCTCACTTTTACCGCCGTCTACACCAAGCGCTACGACCAGGCCGGCCTGCTGCTCCGGCTGACGCACCCCTCGCACCCGCGCAAGTGGGTAAAGACGGGAATCGAACTGTACGAGGGCCTACCACGGTTGTCGACCGTCAGCTGCGATGGCTGGGCGGACTGGAGCGTTGGACCGGCGCCCTGCGCCGAGGACGTGGCGACGGGCGATCGGAGCGTCACAGTGCAGGTGCGCAGCGAGGGCGACGAGAATGGTCGCAGTTGGTGGGTGTATCACGTTGATGGCAAGACCTCGACGCCGCTCAGGGAGATTTGCTGGGTCGCAGATGGACAGTACGCGGACTGGACGCTGGATGTGGCGGCTCTGGTGGCGAGGCCGGCCAAGGACGGCGAGGACGACCTTGAGGCTCATTTTGAGGACTTCACGGTAGAGTGGGCGTGAAACGACGACTTACATGATTATTGTGTACATAAAAAGTCACGGTAAACAATTGAAAATCTGAGGCGGGACTTTTCTATTCCTCAAAAAAAAAAAAAAAAAAAAAGAACCTTGACGGAACGAAGTATCGTCAAGGAGGACTGCGCAGCAGCCCTGGTTATGAAGAGAAGAGAGTCTAGCTCTTGCAACGTAGACACTCTGCTTTCCACAATTTTGCAATTTTTTTGGTTGTAAGAGTAGCATTTCAAACCATGCAGTACGCTTCTCCAAGTACTTTTTCTCAAACAGAGGTAAGCGAAACATGGTATCGTGTGGACAGTGCCTGAAGCAGCAAGTGCTGCCACAGAGACCTGGCGTGAGAATTGGCGCGACTTGTCCAAAGCTGTACAAAACATTCTGTAGCTGTTGTTCATATTCTGGTATTAGAACAAGTTAAGGGGCGAGAAATGCACAAGAAAGCGGTCGTGTTTTTTTTTTCGGATTGCTGTCCAGCGCAAAATTGTCTGAGATTTTTTGGTCAATTGGCAAGGGGACAGCGAGCCAATCTCGGTCCCCGGTGTTGAGTCGAGCGGCATAACAAGCAAATTGATACAACTCCGTTGCGACAAGATCAACGGAGCCTCCATCATCAGGAGCCATAAACTACACGTTTCAGAGAGCAAAATGAAGCAGCAAAGAAGAAAATTGCAAATCAGCTGACAAAAAGGGAAAAAGAGCAGAGGAAATGCAACAGTGGACAGATTGGTCGTTGGTGTATCCTCGGCTCTTGAAGCTCATCCGTTGAAGCAGAACCCAAAGGTGAAAAATCCAAGAGATGAATCACACAGAAAGACTTGAACTGAATCAGCTACCTGCTGGAGATGCAACAATCTGATGAGAGAGACCAAGAAAAAACGCCAACGCCCCCTGTGAATTCCACAATCATAACTTTGTGATCTTTTTTTTTTTTTCATCGAGTTGATTTTTACATGCAACGGCTTCAAGGCAGTCAATTTTGCTTCGTCAACTTGAGCCGTGGAAATGGACTAGATGGGACGGAAACCTAGACAGACGCACACGCACAACCGTAGATTCTCTCAGACAGTCCTTGGGGAGCGAACGTGGTTCACGTCAATGACATCGTCAAGATGGTTGCACATGGCGACGAAGAGGTCGAAAAACAACTTGGTGCCGCCGACCTCCATCTCAGCCTGCATAGTGCCGCTGCGCTTAAAGGTCTTGCGGCAGCGGATAATCAGAGCGAGGTAGTGGGCGCGCAGGCGGCTGTCCGAGTCGGGCGTGTGGGCGTAGGCGTACTGGGCCGAGCGAAGGATGGTGGCGACATCGATGCCGGCCTGCAGACCCTGCTTGCGGAGGGCCAGGCGCTTAAGCTCTTCGAGGCCGTAGCGCTCGGCGGCGCAGTAGACGACAGTGTCGCGGAGCACATCGGCGCCCACACTGTCGAGGTGGACGGCGGCGCCGGTGCAAGCCCGGCCACCGGTCTCGTTGGGGTTGGGAGAGGCCGAAGGGGTTCGCAGCCCGGTGTTCGCGGCAGCGGCGGCGCGATCCTCGAGCTCCCACGTGTTGCGGTGGCGGCCGTGCACCAGCCGCGGGTAGTAGTCGCCCTTGTATAGGTACTCGAGCACGGCGGAGAAGACCTCGGGCTCCTCTTCGGGGAGCGCGATCCTCCGGCTCTGCGCATCGGGGAAGGCGGAGCGACAGGCGACATCAAAGAACGGCGACTGGCGCAGCACATCCTCATGCGCTGCAAAGAGCCGGCCCTCGCGGCCCACGGTCAAGGTGACAATGGGCGACGGCGGGGCCGGCTGCTGCTGCTGCTGCGTGGGATGGAACAGCAGCGCGTCATTTTCGGTGAGTGACCTTTGCAGTTTCGAAAGCTTCATGGGATCCCGGACGGAGCCCGACTTTTTGACACGTGCAGACTTGTCCACGCGCACGGCGTCGTTGTGACGGAACGAGCGCTTGAACATGGCTGCGGTGATTGGCGAAATCGGGGTTTGGATTGAAGAAAAAGAATGGCTCGGTCGGGGATGAGACGAGGAAGAGTCGACAGCGGGCGAGATACTATAACAGTTCACGCACACGGTACGGCTTCTCTGATGATTGTCTAGAGAGCGACGAAAAGAGCGAGAGAGGGTGAGGGTAGTAAAGAGAGGAATGACGCACAAAGGGGGTTGACTGGTGGGCCCGGGCGAGAAGAATATCTTCTTAATGAAAAGATGACAGACTCCGCGAGATTATTTGCGACCCGTACTTTGGTTGTGAGTGAAGAAGAAGAAGACGAAAGAAAGCGGTTGAGGGGCAAGCGTGCACTTTTATGAAGCATAAGACGCCACGCCTCAGCCACGCCAATTAGCGATCGGCTGGTGGAGTCAGTGTGCCTGACGGGCGGATCTTAGTGGCTCCAAGCGCTGGAGCGGGCCGCTACAGACATCTTTGAAGAGGAGGTGTTAGGCGAGAACAGCGCTCGGAGTGGCGTCGTCTGGGGTAAGCCCACTGTATTTTGTACCTAATCGGGCGCTGGGCCCTACATGCATTCCAGGAACAAGTCCTTAATAATAAGCTTCGTATTTGGCTTGATGAAGAAATACAATGCCACTCATTGGGGGAATATTCTCATGCTTCTTTCAACAGCAAATCTACTCTCAATTGGAAATATTTGCAACGTCTAATCACCAATACGTGGCACTCTCGTAAGCCACCACGTGATCCAGCGCCCAGGGCCCAAGGCCTCCATTGGTATATGCAAACGCCGATAATCATGCACACCCTCCTCTCGATTAAAGCACCCACCAGGGCCAAACATTACCAGACGTGCCCCTTGGCCTGCTTGATGCCAATGACATTGATGTTGCGCCACATGAGCACCCCGACAAACCCAAGCGCCCAAACGGCGGTGGCAGTAGCCAGCAATCGCAAGAAAGCATCGCTGTAGGCATGCTGAATAGCGTCTCGGGTAGGTGTGCCAACCGGGTACGAAACCTGCACTGCGAGGTCGCCGTAAATCATTGGAAAATTAGGCAGCTCTTCTTCAGGCAGATACTGAAGAAGCTTGTTGGGAAAAGTGTTTTGCCAAATGGCAGACGCCACTGTGAAGCCAACGGCGCCGCCCACGTTGCTAAACATGCCCAGCACGGCAAGGCAGACGGCGACATACTGATGAGCACCAGCAGCCAGCATGGCAATCTCGTCGCACACGATGATGGTGCCCGCCGCGATACCGATGAAGATGAGACACATGACGAGGTAGCCGATGCCGCTGTCTGCACTGCGAAAGTGCATCAACAGTCCGATGCCGAACGCGCTGAGCGGCACACCGACGAAAAGGGTCGCAGGCTTAAACTTGCCCGTCTTGTGGATCAATGCGCCTGCGGCAACGCTAAAAATTACGGTCGTGACCGAGTAGGTTTGCATGACATAGGTCGAGTTGTCGACACTGAGATTCTTGACCACTTGCAAGTACGATTGGAAATAGGCGCTCCATATCGAGTAGCTGATGAAGAGTGTCGCCGACAGGATGCATGCGCCGAAAACGGTCCGGTCCAGAAGCAGCGAGTACGGGATAAAGGTAATGGGCGCGAAAAATTTCTCCCAGATGACAAAGCCGACAATGAGACAAAAACCAATGATTAGCATGCTGAGGACCAGAGGCGAGGTCCAACCCCGTGCCTGCAGCGTGTAAAGATTAAACGGCAGTAGAAAGAGAGCGACGCCGGCCGAGAGAAGAATAAGACCAACCGCATCGAATTCGCGACAGTAGTGCATAAAGGACTGCAGCGGCGTCCGGTCGTTTTCGGATTTCACGACGAGACCCAGCTTCTTGGCCTTGAGGAAGTTGCTGACCAAGATCCCATACAACGGCAGCGTGATGCAAGGAACCATGATGGTAAACATGCCAAACGCCCATCGCCAACCTGGTCCCTTGAGGAATCCCGACGCAATGGGGCCCGCCAAGAAACCGGTGAACAGGCTGGGCGTGCTGACAAGGGCCTGCATGAGACCTCGGTTTTGCAGCGTCGACGTATCCGCGACAAACACCGACAGGCTGTACTGGATGCCCTGGTTGCCAACCGTCTGAAAGACTTGCGCGGCTGCGTACGCCTCCACGTTGTTGCACGCGGCCATCATAATCAATCCGATCGTGGCCAGCACGATGCAAAACAGGTACCCCTGCGGACGGCCAAAGACGTCGAGAATCTTGGCCAGCGTCAGGTTTGTTACGCCGCCGATGACGCTGCTCAGAATCGCGACGGTCGGTGTAAGCGAATGCAGCGCAAAGGCCGACGTGACATAGGGCGTGAGCGCTCCCGTCGTGTTGGACAGCATGCCCTCGACACAGTATGTCAGCCAGATGAAAACATAGGCAATGATGAGAGTGTTTTTGTTCCAGGCCATGGTCGTGGCCTCGATGTTCTTGACGCCCGCTTGGATAACCTCTTCGCCGCCGACGGCGCCACTGCCGCTGCCGCTGGCTTCGATGTCGGCCGCCTCATCGCCGCTGTCGCTGGCGGCATCGACGCGGATCTTGGCGTCTTCTGCGTCTTTGGGCATGGTGGCGATCGGTTATCAGAAAGCCGGCGGAAAAGTGGGAGGGGAAAATGTGGTGATATAGGTAGGTGAGGGAACGCATCGAGACAGCAACGCTGGGCATAGCGTCGTTTAAGAACCCCTACCAGGTGGACTGAGAAGGTTTCCCTCTCACCACGGGCGCAGCCGTTCAACATGGACGCAAGGGGCAAGCTCCGAATGCAGATGCAGACGTGCAGAGCGCAGAGGGTGGAGTAATGTCTTGTGCTATTCAGGAAAACTTGCTCATTTTTCTGCAAGCCTCATTTCTGAAGCTGTGTCTATGGAGTATCCATGGGGGGTGTGAATGGGGTGCCATTGAAACTTGCTCACTCACCTTCACCGTGCTTTGCGGCGGCCGCGCTAGCCTAAAGCCCGAACCAGGCTGGGGCTGATTTTATAACTAACTATTGAGTTAGTTATTCTACGGAGCCATTATCAGACGACACGCCCCTCTGACCTTTGTCACTTGTACGACACTCGTTTCTCAGCTCAGCGGCGGGTCTTGAGCCCGTTTCATTCTAAATGGAGACGTGCTTCTTTTCCCTCGCAGCTACTATGCACAAAGATGGGATATATTTTCTCAATCTAGCGCCTGCCGCAAATTGTCGGTTACAGGCCAAACTCTGCGACTTACACGAGAGCCCATGAAACGGCTTCCTCGTCGTTTCTCTATACGCTATCACGCTAACAAAAGCCTTATGCTATTACCGCCCATGCGAAATTACCAAGGCGACACATCGACAACCTTGGCATACTTGTTAAATTCTTGATCCGCCTTGAAGAACTCTAGCTCCTCGGGAAACGTCCCCAGGACCAGTTCTACCGCGCCGTCCTTCTTCATGGGCGAAATGATGAGGAAGCGGAACCGCCCGTGGGCGCGCACCAGCTGCGGGCGCATCATCTCGGGCAACCCATGATTCCCAAACAATTTGGCTCCGAAGTCAATCTCGCTCATCTGGAACAGAATGAGGTTGGAAATCATGGCGTGCAAGTGGTCGAGACCCATATTCGCCGTCGAGAAGCGCGTGTGATCGGGCAGCGACTGCAACAGCGTAAACGCATCGTGCACCAGTGATGGAGTGATGCGCGCCGCCGTGTCACGGAGCACTTGGGAGATGCGACCGAGGCTGGTGTCCGGTGCGCACAATTCTTCCGCCGATAGCACCGAGCGGCTCATGACGAGCATGCTGCCCATGTAAGTGGCGGGCAGCAGCGACGAAAAGTGCGCCCGGCCATCTGTAGGTGATTCCAAGATGGAGAGGTTGTCTTCCTCCGAGACGTCCACTCCCGCCGCCCTTGCAACGTGGCGTCTCGCGCGAATCGCGGATCTCCAGAAAAAGGCCTGCACAATGTCACTGATCGAAGCCGTGAATCCCTTGGTCTCGGGGTCGGCCAGCACGTGCTTCTTGAGCTTGCGGATATTCTCTGCCGAGATCTCCACAACAGTCGTGTTTAGGCAGCGCTCAGCGCGGGGAAGCGGCCAGACCGAGTGCAGCTTGTACTTGGGCGCCGGCGGCAGGTCCGCCGCGGTCGAGACGTACTTGGTGGGCGCATAGTCCTCTGCGGGCTGAAAGGGGAGGAAGCCCCATGTACCGGGGTCGACCTCTTCGGGGAACTTTACCCAGCCTTCTTGCTCGTGAATAATCTCGGGCAGGCTGTGGTTGAAGCTGTCCACGTCGAGCCAGGAACATGTTGCCGTAGCGTCGCCCTGCAGGAAGCGGCAGTTTTCCGCCCAGGCCTTGAGCGCAATCATGACGCCCATGCCGTCCAGGCAACAGTGGTTCATGTCCACGGCGAGGAGGCAACCGCCCTTGACAAAGTTGGCCTGCGCAACGACAATGTCGGTCGGCAGCGCGGGAAAGGTGCCCTGCTGTAGGATGACCTCATCGCGGAACAGCGACGGCATAAATTCCTTTTCGCGCAGCTCAGAAAACGTGGGCAGCGCATCGGAGCAATCTTTGTAGATGAGTCTATTGTGCGCCGACGAGGCCATATGCGCCGGAGGAACCGACACGCATAGGTCGCCCTTGGTGTAGCCAATCTCGTACTCGGAGCAGGGTACCATCTTGCCTCCCAGTGCGGGGATCAGGTCCATGGTGCGATCCAAACCCTTGGACAAGGTATCGAACGCTTGCTGGAAGCCGACGCCCTCAGCCAGGGGAAAGTAAAAGACGAGTCCCATGTAGTGGTTGGGGTTGACATAGTCCATGGGGTTGAGCTTGAACGACTGGCGCGCTTGGTGCTTTGCCATGAGCCGCTGCAGCTCCGTCATCTTGCTATTAGCGGCATCAGGGCTATGCGCCCTGGTCTCCTTGGAAAGCTCGAGAAGTACCGATGAGAAGCCGCTCAGTGTGGGATTCGCGTACAGCTGACGTGCACTCAGACGATCAGCCAGACCAGTAACGATCCGAAGCGTCTTAATGGCGGCAAACACGGCAAGCGAGTCGAAGCCGAGCTCAAAAAGATTTGCGTCGAGTGGAACGTCCCGCACCTCGGCCAAGTACGAGGCAAACAGCTCGCGAACATCATGCTGAATCGACTCCAAGGAGCTCAGATCCACGTCAAACACAGGAACATCGCTGTTGCGGGAGCTGTAAAAGCGCTCAATGTAGTCCTCATACACTTTCAGCGTCGCTGGCCTCTTGACGGTGCCCTTGTCCGTTCGGATGAAGGGCTTGTCGGCCTCGGCAAAGGCGATAAAGTCACGCAACAGCTGGTTTTTGTGGCGCATCTGCACATTCGCCTCTTGCACCGTGTCCCAGATGCTGTCAAGGATGGCCTCGGTCTTGCCGTTGGGATCCTTGAGCTCAATCAGAAGCGCAGCTTGCGGCTTACCCGTGCCAATAACCAGACAGCCATTGATGGCGGGGTGTGTCGAGATGAACGCCTCAGTCTGCAGCGGCGAGATCTTGTAGCCGTTTGACAGAACCACTAGGTCGTCGTTGCGGCCTTTGAACGCCCACAGATAGGGCTTCGTCGGATGCTGCATGTACAGGTCCTTGAAGTTGATGGACTGCTGCTCGGGAAAGGTGTGGTAGATGCCCTGGAACAGCGACGCGTGCTGCTCGTCGCGATGAATCCAATGTTCGTAGGTGTCCTCGTCGAGCTGCTTGAACTCAAACCCCGAGTACGGGTGGAAGGCGAACCAGAACCAGTCCTCACGCGGTGGCACCAGGTTGCCGATGAACAGCCCTTCGGTGGTGCCTGTCAGGTTGAGCACGCGAATGACCTTGTTAGTCTTGCCGGCGCTGACGGGACTGACGGGCCCGCCGGAGGCGCAGATGAACTTTGACGGGGCCAGCTTGGCGAGCACGTCGGGTGTCTCGCCGACCTCGTCGGTCAGAGACGGCACCATGCTCCAGATGTCGATGCGGGCCTGCTCGGCGAGCGCCTCGACGAGGGTGACGTTGGGCAGCACGTTGACGGGGCCCATGATGCAGTGCAGGTCAAAGAGGGCAGGCAGCAGGACGTTCATGATGATGCCGGCGCCATGGCTCATTGGGAAGGACGAGTAGACGCGGTCGTGTGCCACCCAGTCGGCCGTCCAGGGCTGCAGGCCGTGGTCGCCGTCGACACGCGGGAGCAGCCGTATTGCGTCCATGGTGCCGATGAGGCCGTTGGACCAGGGGATGGGCTTGGGCACGCCGGTGCTGCCAGAAGTGTGTAGGAAGCAAAAGGGATCGGTTGTGGCCTCGGCAAAGGTCTTGGTGTAAGGGTAGGCAGCGGTGCCGGCGGCATCGAGGAGTTCGTCGAGGGTGGGGAGCTCGAGGATGGTCATGGGACGCTCGCGGAGAACCTCTTGGATGAGAGGAACCATGGGGGCGTCACCGGCCTTGGCCCAGATGTTGCACTTGAGGGTTTCGAGGACGGCGAGGGCGCCCTGGGTGCTGTTCTTGGGCGAGAGGAAGAGGGCCTGAAGGTGTCAGCAATCGAGCGAGTAGGTGAGTGAGGATATGACTTACAGCATATCCTACTTTGACGCAGGCATATGTCAATAGGATATGTCGGAGATCGTCTGCTCAAGTTAGCATGCTGCAGTATCGACAGTCGAGAAAACTTACGAGGTCCGATGTATCCAATGGGTTGAATGGCAGTCTGCTTGCCGACTTTGCTCTGGAGCCACCATGCCGTCTTATCTATGGCCTGTGCAAACTGTCTTGCGGAAATTTCCCGGAACTCGAGCACATTCTTGACCATTGTCGACAGCGAAAACAGAATCTGCTCCGGATGCGAAGCGGCCCGCTCATCAATAATCTGAGGCAGCAATCGTCGTCCATAGTCAGACGCCTGGTTCAACTCCTTGGAAACCACAAGCTCACTCTCGGAAACGTCGCCGCGTGTGGGCGTGGTGCAGCCGCTGATGCCGAGGCCGATGTGCGGCGAGGTGTTGCCGGTGCTGCTGCGGCCGGCGTCGGATAGACGGCTGGAGGAGGAGGAGGATGAGGTGGCGGACGAAGGGCTAAACTTTTTGGCGGGCATAAACGTAGCCCATGACTCGGTGATGGTGGTCGATGGTGAGTTGGCGTCGCGGGGCTTCTCGCGGAAGTAGGAGGGGCGGCCGTGCTCAAAGACGACCTCGAGTCGGGCGTCCTTTTCGAATTCGCCCTTGGGGGCGCTGATCCACTGGCCGTCGGCGAGCAGGGCGACGCTGCAGTGCCAGGGTGTGGTGAAGCCTGTCTTGGTGTCGAGCAGACTAATGGAGACTTTGTGTTCGCCGAGCGACTCGTGGATGGAGAGGCGGAGATGGTGTGGAAAGGCCCTTTTGACGGCGCCGGCAAAAGCCTGTTTTTGTTAGAGGTTGTTTCCATGTTGTAATCTTGCCACACTCACATAGCCGCGCTTGAGCATCTGCTTGGCGAGATACTTTACGTCGCGCTTGTAGGCGCGGTTAGTGCGGTCCTTGTCCGGGGGGAAGATGTGTTTGAGGTCGGACTCAAGGAAGCGGCGGTAGCCTAGGTAGGTGAGCTTGGTGTCGGGGTTGTCGACAATTTCCTTGTCAATGTCGAGGTCGTCGCGGCCGTGGACGTTGAGGAGGATGCGGCGCATGTTTGTGCAATTTGCGACGTAGGTGATTTCACGCAGCTTGTCAGGCAAATCGCAGTCGACCAGGTCGCGAATGCGCGCAAAGGAAATGTGGTTGAAGCCCTTTTCGTGGGCCATTCTCCGGAGGCCTTCGCCATACTGCCAAGTTTCGCGGTCCGAAATAGACAGAAGATCTGTTGACGAGGTTAGTAAGGTGTTTGGTGGGTGAGACAAGTTGGTGTTAGCGTACCGTTGTAGGTCATGCCATCAGAGATGATGGTGACGCGCGCGCCGGGTGGGTATATTTCACGAATGCGTCGACACATGGTGTTGAGGCGTGCGAGAGCAAGCTCCTCGGCCTTGTCGGGCAGAGATCCGAGGACCTTGTACTCTTTGTTGGCCGATTTGAAGGGAAATGAGGGCAGACATGCCTGGACCTCTTGGCCGGCGGCGACAAAGGCATCGATGGTGGCTAGGAAGGAGGGCGTGCCGGCGACGATGCGCTGTGCCGAGTCGTCAAACTTGTTCAGAGCACACTGTGTGATGATGTCGAGAATCGACTGCGATACGCCATTTTGCGACGCCATGGTTTTGAGGGGACTGCAAGCGCAGTTGTGAAGGGAGGGGGTGGGTGAAGAGGAGGGCAGAGGAGAGCAAGGAACAAGAAGGATGAAGACGAGACAAATTGTGCTTTCTCTAGCTCATACGTCTAGGGTTTGACAAGAAAGGTAAGGTAAAGAAGCTTAAAGAGCTGTATGCTTTCGAGAAGGAAAGAAAAGAAGGAAAGACAGATGGTAGCTTCAAACTTAAATGTAAACAACCTGAGCCTAGACGAGGCGTGGCTTGCTGACCCAAGTTTGACTCGGCAAGCCACAGAATGTGAATATGAGAACTAAGAAAGTAGAGGTGGAAGAATCAAACGATTTTGCACAAGTCGGGGCAAAGCTGCGCCGGTAGACAAGAAAGGGCCGGTGATACGAAGTCTGGGCCCTGGCAGGATGCATCGTGTGGCTTGACGTACGGGAGTATACAGGTAGTTATTCTGTGCCAGCTTCTGGAAATCCACACTCGGAATTTCAATAACGTTTTGCTGCGAGCACATGGCAAGGGGGCGTGTGAGAATCAAGTTGCATATTTTAAAATCCAGAAACATTCAAAGTTAAAAAAAAAAAACAAAAAAGT